>CM075978.1:196405878-196431228 GCA_038087875.1 Malacoraja senta
TGAAACATTAAAACCGCAGTGGTCGATTGTCACTGCTACCGTTGACACGTTATTACAGAATTCATTTTAATGGCAAATCAATGGTCTTAATATGGAGTATAGTACTGTAGTTATTTAATGAGCAACATTCATAACTATACATTGGATTTATCCAGGTTTTACTTCTACAAGTTGGTCATATACATCACAAATTTGGTCAGGAGATATTTCAGTTGAATTTTAACGTCAATTCTGAACTGGGAATGATGGAAACAGCGTTTATCAATTAATTGTTTTTTAAATCTGGTGCGTGCAAACTGGGGTAACTTCATTGCTGTTCACAACACATACATCTAATCTGAATGTCTGGTAATGTGGGGTTTTGACACCTTTAAACATATTACCAAAAGAACATTTGCTGCATTTATGTCGTTTGGCCATCTCTTGTCAGTTAGTGTAATGTTTAACCTGTCAGATGGGTATAGTCTGTTTTAACAGCTGTTATCATAAAATGCTTTAGAAATTTCCTTGCAACCAGTATATTTTATTGTGGATAAATTATGTGGGAAGCGAGAGTGTTTCTGTACCAATAGCAATAACGACCCATGCTATGGCCATGTCATGATAATTTTCTGTCCTTCACAGAAAACATGCTTGCATCAATCTGTAGTGTGCACGGTTAAGCATATATGTTACCATGGTCCAGGATTTATTGACACAGGTTGATCATACACTGAATAATCCAACCACATTTTGTTTGGAAGTGGAAAGAAATAATAGAAATTGCATTAATTGCAACGTGTAAAAGAGTTTTGTTTGGTGAATATGTTTAGTTTGTGACTTTATTTGAAGCAGAAATAATATGTGAATGCTTCATTGAGCATAATTCCGACTGGTAACTACGCACTTCGTCCGAGCACATTATCGCACATGTCATACAAGCCGTCTTAAATGACCACCTAAACTGTCATTTGGCAACCTAAAAAGTTGCCTAGGTTGCCCGGCTGGCAACAGGGAAAAAAAGTTAAGTGAGAGCCCTGGTGTTATAGAACATTGTATGTAGTTGAAACAATGAACTGCAACTGATGGTTAATACACAAAAGGACACAGAGTGCTGGAGTAACTCAGCAGGTCAGGCAGCATCTGTGAAGAACATGGATCGGTGACTTTTCAAAGAGTGCTGGAGTAACTCAGCCGGTCAGGCAACATCTTTGGAGAACATGAATAGGTGACATCCGGACCCTTCAGACTGATTCAGTCTGCTGAATTACTCCAGTAGTTTGTGTCGTTTCATCTTAAAACGTGGCTCCGATGTCACTGGTCTGCACCAGCGAGCCTTTCTTCACCAACTGCCACGCTGTCTGGTTGAAGTGGTTGTTGTTGCAGCTCAGGTTGTAGTCCCTGGCCAGCAGTTCTTTCTACAGGCCGCTGCCCATTCAGCCACTGTGGGCGCCCTACTTTCTCACCAGCTCATTCCTGTTTAGATGAAGGGATTCAAAGTAACATTAGCAAATTTGCAGATGACAAAGCTGGGTGGCAGTGTGAACTGTGAGGAGAATGCTATGAGAATGCAGGGTGACTTGGACAGGTTGGGTGAGTGGGCAGATGCGTGGCAGATGCAGTTTAATGTGGTTAAATGTGAGGTTACCAACTTTGGTAGCAAAAACAGGAAGGCAGATTATTATCTAAATGATGTCAAGTTGGAAAAGGGCAAGTACAACGGGATCTGGGGGTCCTTGTTCATCAGTTAATGATAGTAAGCATGCAGGTACAGCAGGCAGTGAAGAAAGCTAATGGAATGTTGGCCTTCATAACGAGGATTTCATTATAGGAGTAAAGAGGTTCTTCTGCAGTTGTATAGGGCTCTCGTAAGACCACATCTGGAGTATTGCGTACTGTTTTGGTCTCCTAATTTGAGGAAGGATATCCTTGTGATTGAGGCAGTGCAGCGTAGGTTCACGAGATTTATCCCTGGGATGGTGGGACTGTCATATGAGGAAAGATTGAAAAGACTAGGCTTGTATTCACTGGAGTTTAGAAGGATGAGGGGAGATCTTATAGAAACATATAAAGTTATAAAGGACTGGACAAGCTAGATGCAGGAAACATGTTCCCAATGTTGGGCGAGTCCAGAACCAGGGGTCAGTCTTAGAATAAAGGGGAGGCCATTTAAGACTGAGGTGAGAAAAAACTTTTTCCCCCAGAGAGTTGTGAATTTGTGGAATTCCCTGCCACAGAGGGCAGTGGAGGCCAAATCACTGGATGGATTTAAGAGAGAGTTAGATAGAGCTCTTGGGGCTAGTGGAATCAAGGGATACGGGAGAAGGCAGGCACGGGTTATTGATTGGGACGATCAGCCATGATCACAATGAATGGCGGTGCTGGCTCGAAGGGCCGAATGGCCTCCTCCTGCACCTATTTTCTATGTTTCTATACAATCAGCACGGGATTCACCTCAAGGCTGCGTGCTCAGCCCCCTGTTTTACTCACTCTATACTCATGACTGTGTAGCCGGACATTGGGTGAACTCCATCATTAACTTCGCCGACGACACCACTGATGTTGGACGAATTACAGATGGTGATGTATCAGAGTATAGAAGTGAGATTGACCGACTGACCAAATGGTGCCAGCACAACAACCTGGCTCTCAACACCAGTAAAACCAAGGAACTGATTGTGGACTTTGGAAGGGGTAGGATGAGGACCCATAACCCTGTTTATATCGATGGGACAATGGTGGAGAGGGTCAAAAACTTCAAATTCCTGCGCGTGCATATTTCTGAAGATCTTTCCTGGACACACTGATGCAATTATAAAGAAGGCATATCAGCGCCTCTACTTCCTGAGAAGATTACGGAGAGTTGGTATGTCAAGGAGGATTCTCTTGAACTTCTACAGGTGCACAGTAGAGAGTATACTGACTGGCTTCATCGTGGCTTGGTTCGGCAACTTGAACGTCCAGGAGCGGAAAAGACTGCAAAAATTTGTGACTACTGCCCAGTCCATCACCGGCTCTGACCTCTCCACCATCGAAGGGATCTATCGAAGTCGCTGCCTCAAAAGGCGGCCATCATCATCAAAGACCCACACCATCCTGGCCACACACTTATCTCACCATTGCCATTGGGAAAAAGGTTCAGGAGCCTGAAAACTGTAACGTCAAGGTTCAGGAACAGCTGCTTCCTATAGCCATCAGGCTATTAAACACAACAGCAAATAAGCTCTCAACTATAACAGACTATTATTATTATTGTTGCACTATATTTGTTATTTATTGAGTATGTGTGAATGTGTGTATATATACACTGAACTATTTGTTTCTCCCATATGTTCTATGTTTACATATTCTGTTGTGCTGCAGCAAGTAAGAATTTCATTATCCTATCTGGGGCATATGACAATAAAACACTCTTGACTCCTCCACACCCCCTTCCACCTTTTCAATCCTTTTATCTTACATCTTCTGTCTTGTAGGCCCCTGGTCTACCCTCACTTAACATTTGTTTTTTGTATTTATTTCAGGATCCCATCATACTGGGCTTCCACCGTCAGGGCCACCTCCACCTTGGCTTGTAAGTAACTAGTACAATTCCAAGTTCACAAGTTTATGTTAGATAGACAATTTCTCAGTCTAATTTTAGAATTGTATTTTTCCCTGGACCATGAGAAAGAAGTATGCCATGCCATACTGATGCATGACAATGAACCAGTTCAAAAATCTTTGTGATATATTTCTAATATGGGCACGTGTCCTGGGCCGGCTCCATTGCCAGAGTGGGGCCACAAACTGGAGGAACAGGACCAATGCGTTTGGGTAGCTTATAACATAACCCAACGTTATGAATTTGGGGTAAACAAGTCCTGTCCCTCCCCCCCCCCCCCTCCTCCTTTTCATCACTCTCTTCCCTTTGCCCCACCTCAATCCATGCCCATTTCTCACTTTCCCCCTCAGTCCTCTATCCCTTCCACTTGTATTCCTTCCTCTAGCTTTGCATTTCACACCTCTTTTATCCTTATCTCACACTTTTTTGCTTTTCATCTTTGGCTTTTGTCCAACCGTCTCTCAATCAACCCTCCACCCCCTCACCTAACCACCTATCACTTGCCAGGCTTTGTCCCACCCCCACTTCTCTTCCACATTTCTCCCCGTTACTACAATCAGGCTGAAGAAGAGTCCTGATCCGTAACGTTACCTATCCATTATCTACAGAGAGGCTGCTTAACCCGCTGAGATACTCTAGCACTTTGAGTCTTTTGTGGTAAACCAGCAGCTGCAGTGCCTCATGTCTGCATTATGATATTGGGCTGTGTATAGTTTAAGTAGATGCAAATTACTGACTTCTATTCAATTTTATTCCTTCGACTTAGTGCTTACTAATTTATTATTGCGATTGGTAACCAAACAACTAAATGTTGCATTCAGGAATCATAAAAAAAGATAGAAAGGGATACATATAGCCAGTCTGGTATTAGATACATAGATACATAGAAAATAGGTGCAGGAGTAGGCCATTCGGCCCTTCGAGCCTGCACCGCCATTCAATATGATCATGGCTGATCTTCCAACTCAGTATCCCGTACCTGCTTCTCTCCATACCCCCTGATCCTTTAGCCACAAGGGCCACATCTAACTCCCTCTTAATATAGCCAATGAACTGGCTCAACTACCCTCTGTGGCAGAGAGTTCCAGAGATTCACCACTCTCTGTGTGAAAAAGTTTTTCCTCATCTCGGTCCTAAAGGATTTCCCCCTTATCCTTAAGCTGTGACCCCTTGTCCTGGACTTCCCCAACATCGGGAACAATCTTCCTGCATCTAGCCTGTCCAACCCCATAAGAATTTTGTACGTTTCTATAAGATCCCCTCTCAATCTCCTAAATTCTAGCGAGTACAAGCCAAGTCTATCCAGTCTTTCTTCATATGAAAGTCCTGACATCCCAGGAATCAGTCTGGTGAACCTTCTCTGCACTCCCTCTATGGCTATAATGTCCTTCCTCAGATTTGGAGACCAAAACTGTACGCAATACTCCAGGTGTGGTCTCACCAAGACCCTGTACAACTGCAGTAGAACCTCCCTGCTCCTATACTCAAATCCTCTTGCTATGAAGGCCAACATACCATTCGCTTTCTTCACTGCCTGCTGCACCTGCATGCCTACTTTCAATGACTGTTGTACCATGACACCCAGATCTCGTTGCATCTCCCCTTTTCCTAATCGGCCACCATTCAGATAATAGTCCACTTTCCTGTTTTTGCCACCAAAGTGGATAACCTCACATTTATCCACATTATACTGCATCTGCCAAACATTTGCCCACTCACCCAGCCTATCCAAGTCACCTTGCAGTCTCCTAGCATCCTCCTCACAGCTAACACTGCCCCCCAGCTTAGTGTCATCCGCAAACTTGGAGATGTTGCTTTCAATTCCCTCGTCCAGATCATTAATATAAATTGTAAATAGCTGGGGTCCCAGCACTGAGCCTTGCGGTACCCCACTAGTCACTGCCTGCCATTGTGAAAAGGACCCGTTTACTCCTACTCTTTGCTTCCTGTTTGCCAGCCAGTTCTCTATCCACATCAATACTGAACCCCCAATACCGTGTGATTTAAGTTTGTATCCTAATCTCTTATGTGGTACCTTGTCGAAAGCCTTCTGAAAGTCCAGATACAACACATCCACTGGTTCTCCCCTATCCACTCTACTAGTTACATCCCTCTGCTGACCTCTGCTGACTCTGGCTCCCTCAATATCCTCATCCTCCTCGACCTGAGTGCAGCCTTCGATACCGTCAACCACAACATCCTGCTCAACAGACTTAGGGACCTTGGCATTGAAGGTTCTGCACTCAGCTGGTTCCGTTCTTACCTTTCCAACCGATCCCACTTCATCTCTCTCCATAACCACACCTCTGCCACAGCCACTGTCACTCAAGGCGTTCCCCAAGGCTCCGTTCTTGGTCCCCTCCTCTTCATCATCTACATCCTCCCCCTTGGTCATATACTCCGTCACTTCAACCTGGACTTCCACTGCTATGCTGATGACACCCAGATCTATCTCAGCACCAAGTCCCCCCACCACCCCCCTCTCTCCCATATCAACTCCTGCCTATCAGCCATCAAATCTTGGATGCAACTCAACTTCCTTAAATTAAACAGTAGCAAAACAGAATTTCTCCTCATTGGCTCCAATCAACACTCACTAAAATTAACAACTCCACTCTCACTATCGACGGCACCACTGTCTCCCCATCTCCTCAGGCACGCAACCTTGGCGTGATCCTTGACTCAACCCTCTCCCTTGAGCCTCACATCCGCCATGTTGTCAAAACATCATTTTTTCACCTCCGCAACATTGCAAAAATCAGATCGTCTCTCACACCCCCCGCTGCTGAAAGACTCATCCATGCCTTCATCTCCTCCCGACTGGACTACTGTAACTCTCTTCTTTTCGGAATCAATTCCAGCAGCATCAAACGACTCCAACTGGTCCAAAATGCAGCCGCTCGACTCATTACCCACACCAAATCCTGGCACCACATCACCCCAGTTCTCAAAGAACTTCACTGGCTTCCCATTTCCCACCGGATCACCTACAAAATCCTGGTCCTCACCTACAAAGCCCTCAACAACCTGGCCCCCCCTTATCTCATTGACCTCCTCTCCCCCTACCAACCCTCACGGTCCCTCAGATCCACATCAGCTGGTCTCCTCTCCACTCCGAAATCAAACCTCTGCACTTTTGGAGGCAGAGCCTTCTCCAGGGCAGCTCCCAGGCTCTGGAATTCCCTCCCACAACCGGTCCGAAATTCTGAGTCCCTCACCATCTTCCAGTCCCGCCTCAAGACCCATCTCTTCACCTCTGCATACCCTTAGTCCCATGTTCCCCCCCCCTCTGTCTTACTGCTCTATTTTGTTTTGTTTATTCCTGACTCTCAATTGTAAAGCGACTTTGAGTCCTGAAAAGCGCTATATAAATAAAATCTATTATTATTATTATTCTCGAAAAATTCTATAAGATTCGTCAGACACGATTTACCTTTCGTAAATCCATGCTGACTTTGTCCAATGATTTCACCACTTTCCAAATGTGCTGCTATCCCATCTTTAATAACTGACTCTAGCAGTTTCCCCACTACCGATGTTAGACTAACTGGTCTGTAATTCCCCGTTTTCTCTCTCCCTCCCTTCTTAAAAAGTGGGGTTACGTTTGCTACCCTCCAATCCTCAGGAACTACTCCAGAATCTAAAGAATTTTGTAAAATTATCACTAATGCATCCACTATTTCTGGAGCTACTTCCTTAAGTACTCTGGGATGCAGCCTATCTGGCCCTGGTGATTTATCGGCCTTTAATCCATTCAATTTACCCAACACCACTTCCCGACTAACCTGGATTTCACTCAGTTCCTCCATCTCCTTTGACCCGCGGCCCCCTGCTATTTCCGGCAGATTATTTATGTCTTCCTTAGTGAAGACGGAACCAAAGTAGTTATTCAATTGGTCCGCCATATCCTTGTTCCCCATGATCAATTCACCTGTTTCTGACTGCAAGGGACCTACATTTGTTTTAACTAATCTCTTTCTCTTCACATATCTATAAAAACTTTTGCAGTCAGTTTTTATGTTCCCTGCCAGTTTCCTTTCATAATCTATTTTCCCTTTCCTAATTAAGCCCTTTGTCCTCCTCTGTTGGTCTCTGAATTTCTCCCAGTCCTCTGGTATGCTGCTTTTTCTGGCTAATTTGTACGCAACATCTTTTGCTTTGATACTATCCCTGATTTCCCTTGTTATCCACGGATGCACTACCTTCCCTGATTTATTCTTTTGCCAAACTGGGATGAACATTTTTTGTAGTTCATCCATGCAGTCTTTAAATGCCTTCCATTGCATATCCACCGTCAACCCTTTTAGAACTAATTGCCAGTCAATCTTGGCCAATTCACGTCTCATATCCTCAAAGTTACCTTTCTTTAAGTTCAGAACCGTTGTTTCTGAATTAACAATGTCACTCTCCATCCTAATGAAGAACTCAACCATATTATGGTCACTCTTGCCCAAGGGGGCACGCACAACAAGTCTGCTAACTAACCCTTCCTCATTACTCAATACCCAGTCTAGAATAGCCTGCTCTCTCGTTGGTTCCTCTACATGTTGGTTTAGATAACTATCCCTCATACATTCCAAGAAATCCTCTTCCTCAGCACCCCTGCCAATTTGATTCACCCAATCTATATGTAGATTGAAGTCACCCATTATAACTGTTTTGCCTTTGTTGCACGCATTTCTAATTTCCTGTTTGATGCCATCCCCAACTTCACTACTACTGCTAGGTGGCCTGTACACAACACCCACCAGCGTTTTCTGCCCCTTAGTGTTTCGTAGCTCTACCCATACCGATTCCACATTCTCCAAGCTAATGTCCTTCCTTTCCACTGCGTTAATCTCCTCTCTAACCAGCAACGCTACCCCACCTCCTTTTCCTTTCTCTCTATCCCTCCTGAATATTGAATATCCCTGGATGTTCAGCTCCCAGCCTTGGTCACCCTGGAGCCATGTCTCCGTGATCCCAACTATATCATAATCATTAATTGCTATCTGCACGTTCAACTCATCGACCTTATTACGAATGCTCCTTGCATTGAGACACAAAGCCTTCAGGCTTGTTTTTACAACGCTCTTACCCCTTATACAATTATGTTGGAAAGTGGCTCTTTTTGATTTTTGCCCTGGATTTGTCTGCCTGCCACTTTTACTTTTCAACTTGCTACCTATTGCTTCCGCCCGCATTTTGCACCCCTCTGTTTCTCTGCTCACCCATTTAAGAACCCCACCACCTCTTATTCTCTGTTTATTATTGTTTTCTTCTTTCCCCCCTACATGTTGGGTCTGAGTGCTTTCCTTCTCTGCCTCCTGCCTCACACGCTGTCTAATAGCATTCTCTATTTGAGTCCCTCCCCCCAACCATTCTAGTTTTAAAGTCTCCCCAAATTGGTACTGGGCATCAATTTGGGGTGCCCACCTCACCAACTGAGGTTTGGAGTATAGAAGTAGAGGGATCATGCAAGAAATGAATAAAATATTGGTGGTTATACCTGGAGCACTGTGAACAGTTCTAGTCACTGCTCGATGGGAAGGATTTGATAACACTAAAAAAGGGTGCAGAAGAAGTATGTTGTCAAAGTGGATAAATATAGTTGAGATTTTTTAAACGTAAGATTGAAAAGTGATTTAATTGATGAGCATAAGATTGAGTAGCCTGGACAGAGTGAACAGGATGGATCAATTTCTCTTTGCAGTGTGATCAATAACTGGGAGTGTGGAGTTGTGGAGGGGGGTGGTGCCATACAATGAAGGTACTTTAAGGGAATTAGTAGAAGGATTACAGGAATTGAGAGGGGAAAATAAATCACCCAAAAAGTAGTGGGAATTTTGAATTTACTGTGTGCAAAGGTAGTAGAGGCAGAGACTCATCATTTATTATAAGGTGCCTGGCCACTTGAGATGAAACGCATGAGATTGTAACTACGAGCGAGTAATTATTTGAAACCAGTCACAAAGGATTAAAAAGCCTTCCGTTTTCTCATAAAATTCTGATTCTATGATGCTGTTCATAAAGATTGTAACGACCACATTTAAAAAATCAAAAGTTTGTTGATCCAAATCTAGATGGCACCATGGGCAGTGAAAAATATGTGTAAAGTTTTGGGGTTATAGATTGGGCAAGGACACAACAGATGGAATATTATATGGAAAAATATTAATCATGCACTCTGGGAAAACTGCAGAGTATTTTTAAGTAGTGACAGATCAAAAGGTGTTGAGAGTGACCACGAGTCCTTGTATACTAATCACTGAATATTAAGATACAGGTACATAAGACCAACAATACAAATGCAGGAAGATTTGAGTTCAGAAGAGAAGTTGTGTTACAGTTTTGTAGGGATCTGGTGAGTTCACATCTGGATTAATGTGTACAGATATTCTCCCGTATAAGGAAGGATACACTTGTAATAGAGCAAAGGCAATTAAAGTATACCAACAATATTCCAACAAGTGATCCTCCGTCAGTTTCGCCACCTCCAACGTGACCCCACCACTCGCCACATCTTCCCATCTCCCCCCATGTCTGCCTTCCGCAAAGACCGCTCCCTCCGTAACTCCCTTGTCAATTCTTCCCTTCCCTCCCATACCACCCCCTCCCCTGGTACTTTCCCTTGCAACCGCAAGAGATGCAACACTTGTCCCTTCACCTCCCCCCTCGACTCCATTCAAGGACCCAAGCAGTCGTTCCAGGTGCGACAGAGGTTCACCTGCATCTCCTCCAACCTCATCTATTGCATCCGCTGCTCTAGATGCCAGCTGATCTACATCGGTGAGACGAAGCGGAGGCTTGGCGATCGTTTCGCCGAACACCTCCGGTCGGTCCGCAATGACCAACCTGGCCTCCCGGTGGCTCAGCACTTCAACTCCCCCTCCCATTCCGTGTCTGACCTCTGTCCTGGGTCTCCTCCATGGCCACAGCGAGCAACACCGTAAATTGGAGGAAATGCACCTCATATTACGCTTGGGCAGTCTACATCCTGGGGGCTTGAACATTGAATTCTCCCAATTCTGCTAGCCCTTGCTGTCCCCTCCCCTTCATCAGCCCTCTGGTTGTCTCCTCCCCTCCCCCAGCCCTCGGGCTCCTCCTCCGCCTTTTTCCTTTTTTCCTTTCTTCTCCCCACCCCCTATCAGTCTGAAGAAGGGTTTCGGCCCAAAACGTTGCCTATTTCCTTCGCTCCATAGATGCTGCTGCACCCGCTGAGTTTCTCCAGCATTTTTGTGTACCTAAAGTATACCAGATTGATTCAAGCTGGGTTATGAGGAGAGATTCATCACAATGGACTTGTACTTCAGTTTAGAAGAATGAGATATGCTCTCATTGAAACATACAAAATTCATTGGGTCATAGAAACATAGAATATAGGTGCAGGAGTAGGCCATTCGGCCCTTTGAGCCAGCACCACCATTCAATATGATCATGGCTGATCATCCAAACTCAGTACCCTGTTCCTACTTTCTCCCCATATTCCTTGATTCCGTTAGCCCTAAGAGCTGTATCTAACTCCCTTGAATACATCCAGTGAATTGGCCTCCACAGCCTTCTGTGCCAGAGAATTCCACAGATTCACAACTCTCTGGCTGAATTTTTTTTACCTCATCTCAGTCATAAATGGCCTACCCCTTATTCTTAAACTGTGACCCCTGGTTCTGGACTCCCCCGACATGGGGAACATTGTTCCTGCATCTAGCCTGTCCAATCCCTTCAGAATTGTATATGATTCCATTAGATTCCCTCTGATCCTTCTAAATTCCAGTGAATATAAGCCCAGTCAATCCATTCTTTCACCATATGTCAGTCCCACCATCCCGGGAATTAACCTGGTGAACCTACGCTGCACTCCCTCAATAGCAAGAAAGTCCTTCCTCAAATTAGGAGACCAAAACTGCACACAATATGTTGGCCTTCGCTATGAAGGCCAACATGCCATTTGCTTTCTTCACTGCCTGCTGTACCTGCATGCTTACTTTCAGTGACTGATGTACAAGGACACCTAGGTCTCGTTGCACCTCCCCTTTTCCTAATCTGACAACATTCAGATAATAATATGCCCTTGTTCTTACCACCAAAGTGGATAACCTCACATTTCTCCACATTATACTGCATCTGCCCACTCATCCAAGTCACCCTGCAGCCTCATAGCATCCTCCTAGCAGCTCACACTGCCACCCAGCTTTGTGTCATCCACAAACTTGGAGATGTTACTTTTAATTCCTTCATCTAAATCGATAATAGGTCAGGGCTTGATGGTTTTCTTGGTTGCATTGTGTAGATCCAATGGTCACAGTGTCAGTTTTAGGTAAGTTGTTCAATGCAGAGATGAGAAATTCATGTATTGTACAGGATGTTGAATTTTTGTAATTCTCAATGCGAGGGCTTCAAATGCTGAATTTGAGTATATTCCAGATAGTTATCAATAGATTTTCAGATATTAAGAGTATTTTGAGATAGATGGTTAGTGCAGGAAAGTGGCACTGGGGTAAAATATCATCCATGGTCTATTGAATAGTAGAGCAGGCATGAGGGGCTGAATGACCTTTGGCTGCTTCAATTGCTAACATTTTAATCTTTCTGTTTATACCTTTTCAGTATTTGCAAATATATAAAATACCATGGCACAAAATAGTAGCCAGTAAAAGCTACTGTTCTGTCAAACCCTGCACCAGCAGAATTGAAGTATCAAATGTAAATATTTTATGCCTTATTGCAACACCCCTCTTCCTCTGTACCTTCCCAAGGACATTTATGAAGGAGATTACATCATTGAATTGCTCTCTGCATGTGCATTAACAACAGTATAAAATAACGTACAGCCTATAATGAAATGCAATACCATCTCTTGCAGATTGATATGACGTACTTGTCACCCCTTATGTTGGCCTATGAAGACAGATTACGAGAAAAGGATGCTACATTGCAAGTACATGAGGTATGCAGCTGATGAATACAAGATATTTAAAAATTATCAATAATATTATAATTATATTAATATTTAACTTAATAGTATGTCAGCTACTAGAAGGCATAGCTTTAAGGTGAGGGGCCAAAGTTGAAACAAGTTGTTTTTTTTACACAGAAGGTGGTGAATGTCTGGAACACACTGCCTGTGGTGGTGGAGGAGGCAGATATGATAGTGGCATTTAAGAGTCTTTTGGATAGACACATGGACATAGAGGAATATGGATTATGTGAGGTAGATAAGAGTTGGTCTTGGGCATCATGTTCGGCACAGACAGTGGACCAAAGGGCCTGTTCATGTCCTGTAGAGACATACAGCATGGAAACAGGCCCTTCGGCCAACTGCACTAGTCCCATGCTTTTGACCCATATCCCTCTAAACCTACCCCCACCATTAGGAGAGAAACAACATTGATGTTTTGGGATTGGAAAATGAGAAGGAAAGCAGATTTCAAATTTGAGAGGGGAACAATGGAGGTAAATTTCAGGAATCATCCCAATGATTACTTTAAGTATAGTTTTCTTTGCCTCTAGTGCCACTGAAATACCTCATAGACTTCCTGCATAGACTAAAAATCCTGTCCTGAATTAGGTTCCTCTTCCATGAGCTACTGATCATACTGACCTCTTAAAATCTCCTCTGATCCCAGTTACCTTCTATACTATTGACAGACTTTCTTTAAAATTTACATCCTCTATCTTATCTACAGTACTCAAATAATTTGCCCACTTCAGTGATTCATTTTAGAATTCTCCCCAATACCTCTTTTGGTATCCTCTATTCCCACATCAGAATACTTTTCAAAACTCCCTATTTAGTCCTGTTCTGGGATTTATTTCTATTTCTGTGAAATTCATTAAACATGGAGTTAAGTTTAAAAAAATTACATAATGTACTTAAGTTCCCATCAAAAATGTTTATCAAGGACTTGATCTCACCATCTTCTGTTGATATGTGCAATTTAAAAAAAGCCTTGTCGAAATTAGGTGCATGCTTTTGGAAATGATCCGGCAATCGCGTATGTGCAGAATCAGTTGTCATTTGCACAACAAATTATTGCATGTGGAGAAAATGTAAACATTTACTTACATAATTCCATGTGCAATAATGCAAATGTACCATGACTCAAGGGTGATATAAATTGGGCTAATACATGAAACTCTCACATTGTGGGTTAGACACAAGAAGTCGGGTGTGTTTGGATCAAACATTGTGGCACATCTAGTTGTGTATGGTGGTGAGCAATTAAGTCAAGTCAAGAGTTTATTGTCATGTGTCCCAGATAGGACAATGAAATTCTTGCTTTGCTTCAGCACAACAGAATATAATAGGCATGGATACAGAACAGATCAGTGAGTCCATATACCATATATAAATATGTACACACATCAATAAATAAGCAGATAAAGTGCAAATAAACAGATAATGGTCTATTAATGTCCAGAGATTTGTTTCAGTTGAGTTTAATAGCCTGATGGCTGTGGGGAAGTAGCTATTTCTGAACCTGGATGTTGCAGTCTTCAGGCTCCTGTACCTTCTACCTGAAGGTAGTGGGGAGATGAGTGTGTGGCCAGGAAGTGGGTCCTTGATGATGCTACCAGCCTTTTTGAGGCAGCGACTGCGATAGATCCCCTCGATGGTAGGGAGGTCAGAGCCGATGATGGACTGGGCAGTGTTTACTACTTTTTGTAATCTTTTCCGCTCCTGGGCGCTCAAGTTGCTGAACCAAGCCACGATGCAACCAGTCAGCATGCTCTCTACTGTGCACCTGTAGAAGTTAGAGAGAGTCCTCCTTGACATATCGACTCTCCGTAATTTTTTCAGAAAGTAGAGGCGCTCGTGTGCTTTCTTAATAATTGCATCGGTGTTCTCGGACCAGGAGAGATCTTCAGAAATATGCACGCCCAGGAATTTGAAGCTCTTGACCCTCTCCACCATCGACCCGTTGATATAAAAGGGACTGTGGGTCCCCATCCTACCCCTTCAAAAGTCCACAATCAGTTCCTTGGTTTTGCTGGTGTTGAGGGCCTGGTTATTGTGCTGGCACCATTTGGTCAGTCGGTCGATTTCACTTCTATACTCTGACTCGTCCCCATCAGTGATACGTCCCACAACAGTGGTGTCGTCAGTGAACTTGATGATGGAATTCGTACTATGACCGGCTACGCAGTCATGAGTATAGAGTGAGTACAGCAGGGGGCTGAACACGCAGCCTTGAGGTGCTCCCGTGCTGATTGTCATCGAGGCTGACACATTTCCACCAATACGAACAGACTGTGGTCTGAGAATGAGGAAGTCGAGGATCCAATTGCAGAGGGATGCGCAGAGACCCAGATCTGAGAGCTTGGTAACCAGCTTGGAGGGGGTGATTGTATTAAATGCCGAGCTGTAATCGATGAATAACAGCCTGACATATGAGTTTTTGTTGTCCAAGTATTCCAGAGCGGAGTGGAGAGCCAGCGAGATCGCATCCACGTTGATCTGAGGCGGTAGGTAAACTGCAGTGGGTCCAGGTTTTTGTCGAGGTAGGAGTTGATTTGCGCCATGATCAACCTTTCAAAGCACTTCATCACCACCGATGTTAGTGCCACTGGTCGATAGTGATTGAGGCACGTCACCTTAAAGGCCTGTCTCACGAGTCTGCGGTCATTGGCGGCGAAACGGGAAGAATCTGCCGCCATAGACCGCACACTCGTGAGAACGTACAATTCCGGGGGCGTGTGGCGGTGTTCCCAACACCGCACGGTGCTAAAATAAAATCGACAATGTCGAAAACTATATACTCACCGCACAACCTCCACCAGTGATGCACGAGTGCGGCATGGCCGCCCGCACGGGCCGCCGCCAGTGTGGCTCGAGCGCCGTGCGTCAAACCTCCACTGCCACAGCCTCCGCCAGTGAGGCACGTGCCTCCGCCAGTGAGGCACGTGTGCTGCACAGCCGCAGGCACAGCCACCGCTACAGCGCCGCGATCAGGAGGGCAGCCGCCACAGCCGCCGCTTGTGAGTCACGTGCGGCGGGCCGACGTCATCGCTGTCGGCCCGCCCTTTTTTTAACTTACCGCAAGCACGCTGTGTTTGAATTACTCGGCCCCCGCGCAGCATCCGTGCGGCGCTCCGGTGGATAGGCTCGCCGCTCTCGCCGTTGCCGCGCAGTCACCGCTACCGGCGATGCAGCGCTTCACCGCCGATGACCGCAAACAGGTAAGACAGAGCCTTTACTCTTCTTGGCACTGGTATAATTGATGCCCTTTTGAAGCAGGTGGGAACCTCAGACCTCAGAAGTGAGAGGTTGAAAATGTCCGCAAAAACTCCAGCCAGTTGGTCCGCACAGGTTTTTAGAACACGAACTGGTATACCATCAGGTCCAGGCGCTTTTCGAGGGTTCACCCCTCTGAAGGATTTTCTGACGTTGGCCTCTGTGACTGTGACTGAAATACCATCACAGCGAATGGGGACTCGAGAAGGCACATCAGTGTTCTCCCTATCAAAGCGTGCGTAAAACAGCTATATTGAGGGAGAAGTTCCAAGAATGCCTCCATCTTGCCAGGGTCCAGTACATGAGAACCAAAGATAAAGATGAAGTATTCATAACCACGAGTAGATAATCCATTTTAGTTTCTTGTCAAGATCCACATCATCACAGATGACACAGATACAGATTAAGTTATTGTCATACATCAGGATATAATCATGTGAAGCTCACAGATTAAACATTATACCTGCAGTAATGATAAATACAAAAGGTATGACAACGAGTACTAAAAAGCACAATGGTGCAAGATTGTAGTGCAATTTAAAGTAGTGCATAAACAATATTAAAGTACAGTAATGAAATTACTGAATAAAATAAAGTTAAGAGTACGTGGCAGCATCTTCGGGAAGGGGGTGTCATGGAATACGAAAACAGGCCCCTTGGTCCACCTTATCCATGCTGACCAAATTGGCATTCTGGGCTAGTCCCATTTGTCTGCATTTGACCCATATCAATATATAGAAACATAGAAAGTAGGTGCAGGAGTAGGCCATTCGGCCCTTCGAGCCAGCACCGCCATTCAATAAGATCATCGCTGAACATCCAAAATCAGTACCCCGTTCCCCATACGAAATGAATGAATGAATAGGTTTATTGGCCAAGTATGTACACATACAAGGAATTGGATTGATTCTGTTAGCCCTAAGAGCTAAATCTAACTCTCTTGAAAACATCCAGTGAATTGGCCACCACTGCCTTCGGTGGCAGAGAATTCCACAGATTCACAACTCTCTAGGTTTAAAAGTTTTTCCTCATCTCAGTCCTAATATCCTTCTTATCAATATATTTGTTCAAATGTCTTATAAAAGTTAAAATTATATCTGCTTCTATGGCTTCCTCTGACAGCTTGTTCCAGATATGGGCTACCCTCTGAGTGAAAAAATTGCCGCTGAAGTCACTCTTAAATCTCTCCCATTTCACTTGAGTCTACACCCTCTAGTTTTAGAATCCACTACCCTTTTTTCTTCATCCATGTCCCTCATCTTGTGTACCTCAATAAGGTCAGCCCTCAGCTCCAAAGTAAAACGTTCCAGCCTCCCCACCTCTCAGAAACATAGAAAATAGGTACCAGAGGAGGCCATTCGGCCCTTCGGGCCAGCACCGCCATTCATTGTGATCATGGCTGACCGTCCCCAATCAATAACCCGTGCCTGCCTTCTCCCCATATCCCTTAATTCCACTAGCCCCTAGAGCTCTATCTAACTTTATCTTAAATCCATCCAGTGACTTGGCCTCCACTGCCCTCTGTGGCAGAGAATTACACAAATTCACAACTCTCTGGGTGAAAAGGTTTTTTTCTCACCTCGGTATTAAATGGCTTCCCCTTTATTCTAAAGGGCCTGTCCCATGAGCATGCGGCAAGCGCAACCTAACCGGAAGCGGGGGCCGCGCGGAGCCGTATGGAGTTGTCGCGTGGGGCTCCGAAAAACTGAGTGTTCAAAAATTCCGCGCGGCAATGGCCTGCAGCCCCGCAGCTGCATCGAGGCCGTGCGCGCCGCATCGACGGCCGTGCACCACGCCTTGACGCCGTATGCAGCCGCATCATGGCCGTGCGCACCACCTCGACGCAGTACGCACCGTCTTGACGTCACGCGACCTCCGCGCAGCCCCCGCTTCCGGTTTGGTGGCGCTTGCCGCATGCAGTCGCATGCTCGTGGGACAGGCCCTTAAGACTGTGGCCCCTGGTTCTGGACTTGTTCAACATTGGGAACATTTTTCCTGCATCTAGCTTGTCCAGTCCTTTTATAATTTTATACGTTTCTTTAAGATCCTTCATCCTTCTAAACTCCAGTGAATACAAGCCTTGCCTTTTCAATCTTTTCTCATATGACAGTCCAGCCATCCCAGGGATCAATCTCGTGAACCTACGCTGCACTGCCTCAATCACAAGGATGTGCTTCCTCAAATTAGGAGACCAAAACTGTACACAATACTCCAGATGTGGTCTCCCAGAGCCCTATAGAACTGCAGAAGAACCTCTTGACTCCTATACTGAAATCCTCTTGTTATGAAGGCCAACATTCCATTAGCTTTCTTCACTGCCTGCTGTACCTGCACGCCAAATTTTAGTGACTGGTGTACAAAGATGCCCAGGCCTCGTTGCACCTCCCCCTTACCTAACCTAACCCCATTGAGATAATAATCTGCCCCCTTGTTTTTGCCGCCAAAGTGGATAAACTCACATCTATCTATATTATACTGCATCTGCCACGCATCTGCCCACTCACTCAACCTGTCCAGCTCACCCTGCAACCTCCTAACATCCTCTTCACAGTTCACACTGCCACCCAGCTTTGTGTCATCCGCAAACTTGCTAGTGTTGCTTCTAATTCCCTCATTCAAATCATTAATATATATGGTAAACAGTTGCGGCCCCAACACCGAGCCTTGCGGCACTCCACTCGCCACTGCCTGCCATTCTGAAAAGGACCCGTTCACTCCTATTCTTTGCTTCCTGTCTGCCAACCAATTTTCTATCCATGTCAACACCCTACCCCCCAATACCATGTGCTCTAATTTTAGTCACCAGTCTCCCGTGCGGGATCTTATCAAAGGCTTTCTGTAAGTCTAGATACACTACATCCACTGGCTCCCCTTCATTCATTTTACTTGTCACATCCTCAAAAAATTCCAGATGATTAGTCAAGCATGATTTCCCTTTCATAAATCCATGCTGACTTGGACTAATCCTTTTACTGCTATCGAAATGCCCCCTTATTACCTCTTTAATAATTGACTCCAGCATCTTTCCCACCACCGAAGTCAGGCTAACTGGTCTGTAATTCCCTGTTTTCTCTCTCGCTCCTTTCTTGAAAAGTGGGATAACATTAGCTATCCCCCAATCCACAGGAACTGATCCTGAATCTATTGAACATTGGAAAGTGATCACCAATGAGTCCACTATTTCTAGAGCCACCTCCCTGAGGACCCAGAGATGCAGACCATCAGGCCCAGGGGATTTATCATCCTTCAGTCCCATTAGCCTACCCAATACTATTTCTCGCCTATTGAAAATTTCTTTCAGTTCCTCTGCCCCCTTAGATCCTCTGTCTTCCAGTACATCTGGGAGATTGTTTGTGTCTTCCTTAGTGAAGACAGATCCGAAGTACCTGTTCAACTCTTCTGCCATTTCCTTGTTACCCATTAATAATTTCACCCGTGTCTGCCATCAAGGGGCCCACATTTGACTTTGCTACTCTTTTTCCCTTAACATATCTAAAGAAGCTTTTACTGTCCTCCTTTAAATTCCTGGCCAGCTTCCCTTCGTACTTCATCTTTTCAGCCCGTATTGCCCGTTTTGTTTCCTTCTGTTGTTCTATGAAAGTTTCCCAATCCTGTGGCTTCCTGATACTCTTTGCTGTGTTATACATCTTTTCTTTTAGTTTTATTCTATCCCTAACTTCTCTTGTCAGCCACGGTTTGCTCTTACTCCCCTTAGAATCTTTCTTCCTTTTTGGAATGAAATGATCCTGTGTCTTCTGGATTATGCCCAGAAATTCCTGCCATTGCTGTTCCACTGTCATTCCTGCTAGGATCCCTTTCCAGTCTACCTTGGCCAGCTCCTCTCCTATGCCTTCATAGTCCCCCTTGTTCAACTGCATCACTGACACTTCCGATTTAACCTTCTCAAATTGCAGATTAAAACTAATCATATTATGATCACTACCTCCAAGCGGTTCCTTTACCTCGAGTTCTCTTATCATATCTGGTTCATTGGACAACACTGAATCCAGAATTTCCTTTTCTTTGGTCGGCTCCATTACAAGCTGCTCTAAGAATCCATCTCGAAGACACTCTACAAACTCTCTTTCTTGGGGTCCTGAACCAACCTGATTTTCCCAGTCTACCTGCATATTGAAATCCCCCACCACCACAGTGGCATTACCTTTGTTACATGCCAGTTTTAACTCCTGCTCCAACTTACACCCTACATCCGGGCTACTATTTGGGGGTCTGTAAATAACACCAATTAGTGTCTTCTTGCCTTTACAATTCCTCAACTCAATCCACAGTGACTCTACCTCGTCAGTCCCTATGTCTTCCCTCACAAGGGACTGAATTCCATCCCTCACCAGCAGAGCTATCCCCCGCCTCCTCTGCCCACCTGCCTATCCTTTCTATAGGATGTATAACCCTGAATATTAATGTTCCCAGGCCCGATCCTCCTGCAGCCATGTCTCAGTGATCCCCACGTCATATCTACCAACCTCTGAGCCTCAAGCTCATGTACTTTACTTCTTATACTTTGCGCATTCATATACAATCCTTTTAATTCCTACGCATCTCACCTTTCACATCGATCCCTATTACACTTGGCCATACTCTCCTATCCCTTTGTGAGCTTTCTTTCCCGTTAATTCTTGGGTCATTAACTTTCCCTTTACTCTCTTTCCCTTTAACTCCATCCTTGACTATCCCATTTGACACCCCACCCACCTTGTTCAGTTTAAAACCACCCATGTGGCAGTGGCAAACCTGCCTGCCAGAATGCTGGTCCCCCACCTGTTAAGGTGCAATCGTCCCTTTTGTACAGTTCCCCCTTACTCCAAAACAGATCCCAGTGGTCTAAGAATCCAAATCCCTGCCCCAGTTCCTCAGCCACACATTCAGGTCCTGTATCTCCCTGTTCCTGCTCTCGCCAGCACGAGGAACTGGAAGCAAACCGGAGATAACCACCCTGGAGGTCCTGCTTTTCAGCATTTTTCCGAGCTCTCTAAGTCACACTTCAGAATATTAATTCCCTTCTTTCCGACATCGTTTGTGCCGACATGCACTACCACTTCCGGCTGTTCACCTTCGCCCTTAAGGATTTTCTGCACTGTGTCCGTGACATCCTGGATCCTGGCACCAGGGAGGCCTGGCACCATCCTTGAATCCTGTCTGTTGCCACAGAAACCCTCTCCGTATCTCTCACAATGGAGTCTCCAACTACAATGGCGTTGCCTGACGTCGGCCTATTTGGTTTTGGCTCAACAGCCTTTTTTGCTTCGCAAGCCAGTCCACCGCTCAGTCTGTTAACGTCTTCTGTCCCGACAGCTAAGTGGGTGAACCTGTTTTCAAGAGGTACAACACCCGGGGACCTTTGCATTCCATGTTTCCCTCCCTTTCTCACCGTCACCCACCTTCTCTCTTCCAGTACCTTAGGTGTAACAATCTTGCTGTAGGACTCGTCGAGGAACGACTCAGTTTCTCGGACGAACCTGAGGTCATCCACTTGCTTCTCCAGTTCCCCAACAAGGTCCTTCAGGAGCTGTACCTGGATGCACTTCTCACATTTATAGCAGCCAGAGGCACCAGCAGTGTCCTTGACCTCCCACATCCCTCAAGCATCACACTGAATCAGTTTGCTTGACATTTCCTTCTTTCGTCTCTCCCTCTCCAGCGTTTGGTGTGGTGTCCTCCCTCAGCCTCCTCGCCGAAGACTAACAGCCAAAGGCTCTCACTTTTCTCGACGGCGCACTTTTCTCGACAGTGCACTTCCCTCGACAGGGCTGCACCCCTTGAGCAAGTCTTGCTTATATCAGATGCTAAATTGCCTAATTGTCCAATTTACCAATCTTCCAATCTAATTGTTCAGCCAATCCCCACACTCACTCCTAACCTTCCTTCATCTGATGAGCTTGGAAGTATGTGCTTTGTCCGACCTGCACTCAAAGACTGCTAAAGTGCTGTTTGCCCTCTTTTTAAACCTGCACTCAAGACTCGCCAAGTCCAGCCAACGGTCGTTCTCACTGCTGCTTTGTCCGACCTGCTCTCAAAGAACTGAGACATCTGGGAGTGGAGAGTCAGGTGAACTTAATCCCACAGGTAAATCTCTTCTCTCTCTTTCTAAATTAATAACATCACATCTATACCTCGGTGACCACTACTGCACACAATACTCCTAGTGTAGTCATTACCAATGATTTGTACAGCTGCTTCATGATGTACCAATGTTTCGACTCAATACCCTTCCCAATGAAGGCAAGCATGCTAAACACCACCTTCACCACACTGTCCACCTGACTCTCCACTTTCAGGGAACCATGTACATGTACTCCCAGATCTCTCAGTTCTGCAACACTCTCCAGGGCTCTACCATTTACTATACAAGTCCTAATCTGATTTGACATACCAAAGTGCAACATCTCTCACTTCTCAGAGTTAATTCCATTCGCCGTTCCTTGGCCCACCTTCTCAACTGATCTAGATCCTGTTGTAAACTTGGATATCCTAACACTATACCACTGTCCACTATACCACCAATTTTGGCATAATCTACAAACTTACTAACAATACTAACTACGTTGTCATCCAAATCGTTAACAGTAAACTCAGCACTGATCCCAGCGGGTCTCCAGTGGTTGTAGGTCTCCAGTCAGAAGAACAGCTCTACGCAACCAGCCTTTGACTCCTTCCTGCAATACAATTTTGAATCCAATTGACTAGCTTACCTTCCATGCAATTTAACCTTTCAGAAAAGCCTACCATGCAGGAGCTTGTCAAAGGCCTTGCAAATGTCCACACAGACATGTCTACTGCCCTGCCCTCATCAATCCTGTTGGTAGCATCTTCAAAAAAACAACACAATTGGATTTGATTCCAGCTATCCTAATGCACTGTGAATATGGACTGGATGGAAAGAAGTGATTACCCTGTGATGGACCAAGCTGTGCTCGGCACTCTATGCAGGAACAGGCAGTCAAGAACAGAGCACTTGCCATACCAGGCTGAGATGCAGAATACATTCCATAGCACATACGTAGTAGTTTGAGAGAATTCTTGGGCACATGCAGAATCTTCTCAGATACTAGTTTATACACTGATGTGCCTTATTGACCTCTGCATCAGTGAAGAGACCAGGTTAGGTCGCTGGTGATTTGGATGTGTACAAACTTGCTGAGGACTATCTCAACAGCAGCTGCTTGGATGATGACTCAACTCCTCATTTCCTAAAGCCATTTGATTCATTCCATATGGTATCAAGAAATAGCTGAGATGAGAATACCTGAGAAAAATCTATGGGGCCAGAAAACATCTTAGCTATACACTGAAGGTCCAAACAAGTCACACTACTTGTGGCCAAGCAGTTCCAGCACAGTTACAACATTGGCATTCACCAGATAATTGAGGAAAATTATTCAAGAATGTTCTATTCATGAAATGCAGGCTAATCTCACCAAGCTAATTACTGCTCAATGAGTCAACTCTCAATAATCAGCAGTGACGGAAGGTATCATTGACGATGTTACTAGGAGACACTTATTCACAAATAACTTGCTCGTAATGACTAGTTTAGTTTCATCAAGATCACTTCATTCCAGATCTCATCACAGCCTTGATGTAAACATAGATGAATGCAGCATTTGCAAAGATGGCTCACCCGGACGGACTCTCTCGCTGTCAGTTAGAGATTTGCTCTTGCCTAAATTCATTAGCTTGCATCAGTTTCTTCGCACTAAAAAATTATGAGAAGTATTCATTAAAAATCTCACCCATCTCCCGTAGCTCTACATATAGATGGCCATGCTGATCTTTAAGAGGACTTATTTCTCTCGAACCACCCTTTTACACTTAATATACCTGTAGAATCTCTTGGGAGTTTCCTTTTCATTGTCAGCCAGATCATCTAATTCTCTCTTTTTTCCTCCTCTATTTGATCGTACTTTTTCTACTCATCGAGAGATTAGCTTGATCCTGACTGCCTAAATCTGGCGTATGCCTCCTTTTTATTGACCAAGCCTCAATATCTCTCATTGACTAGAGTTCCCTACATTTGCCAACCCTGCCCTTCACCCTATCAGGAGCATGTTGTCCTTAATCTCGCCAAACCGTACTTTAAAAGGCCCCCACTTACCAGATGTTCCCTCATCTGCAAACACTCGTCCAAACAACCTCTGCAAGTTCATGCCTAATGTGTCCAAAATTGCCCTTGCTAGCTAGCTTCTTTCAGCTTCGGACGATAGCTAAAATAAAACAATTCCTCCACTTTGATGACCTCGAAAAGATCATCCACACATTTATCTCCTCCTGCCTAGATTACTGCAACTCCCTTTACACTGGCATCAGCCAATCTTCCCTGTCCCGCCTGCAACTGGTCCAAAACGCCACAGCGAGACTCCTGACGGGCACCCGAAAAAGGGACCACATCACCCCGATCCTGGCCTCTCTCCACTGGCTCCCTGTGCGGTTCCGTATACATTTCAAGATCCTCCTCTATGTCTACAAAGCCCTCAATGGGCTTGCCCCCACCTACATTAAAAGTCTTCTTACCCACCACTCCACCTCCAGGTCCCTCAGATCGGCCGACTTGGGGTTGCTGAATATCCCGCAGTCTAGGCATAAGCTCAGGGGCGACCGCGCCTTTGCGGTTGCAGCTCCCAGACTGTGGAACAGCACCCCCCTTCCCATCAGAACTGCCCCCTCCATCGACTCCTTTAAGTCAAGACTAAGAACTTATCTATACTCCCAAGCCTTTCTTGACGTCCTCTGAGCGAGGGCTATATGTATATATGTATGTCGTTTGTTTGTTTATACTATTCTGATAACAAATGTAAAGCACTTTGGCCAACGAGTTGTTTTTTAAATGTGCTATATAAATAAATGTGACTTGACTACAGTCACTTGTCCCAAAGTTCCTCACTGATGTTTCCCTTAGAGGAGGTTAAGTATTGAGCCCTCTCTGATATGGCCCTCTATATATTAATCAAGGAAGCTTTCTTAGACGCCATTAACAAATTGCACCCCACTAAAACCACACAATATTTGGGAAGTTAAAATCTCCCACCAATACTACATCTGTTTTTTCTAATTCACACTGACCTTTGCGGGGGTCTGTAATGCAGTCCTGTCAAAGTGATTATCCTCTTGTTGTTTCGAAGTTCTACCCATACAGCTTTACTGGACATTGCCCCAGGAATAGCATCTAACCTGACTGGATGATCCCCCATCATTGAACTGATGGCTGTGGGTCTCCGCTTATGTTGTGTGCCCTAGGGATTCTCACACGCCGATTTGGTGGCTGTTTATGTTTAATCTTTATGTAGTTTCAGTATCTTGTTGCTTTTTTGGTATAACTGTATGGTAAATCAAATTTTACTGTACACGTGACCATTGAATGTCAGTTAATCATGATTTGGCCTTAAATATTAACAGAAGGAGATGAAGAATTTCAGAGCCCGAGTGGAAGAAGTGGTGAAGGAGAATAAACGTCTTCATCAACAACGTGAAAGGAGTGGCATTGTGAGCAACATGGAGTGGTAGGAAAATACAAAACTACACTACACAATTTTTGAAT
>CM075978.1:196431428-196496441 GCA_038087875.1 Malacoraja senta
CTGCTCCATCTCCGCGAGGCCCCACCGCCGCTGTGACAACCCACTGCCGCTGCGAGGCCCATCATTGTGAGGCCTCCCCGCTGCAGTCTCGATGCCTCCTTCACCGCCGCGGTCTCGATGCCTCCTTGATGGCCACGTAAAACCTCAGCTGGGGCATCGCGGGTAACATATAACATATAACAATTACAGCATGGAAACAGGCCATCTCAGCCCTTCTAGTCCGTGCCGAACACTTACTTTCACCTAGTCCCATCTACCTGCAGTCAGACCATAACCCTCCATTCCTTTCCCGTCCATATACCTATCCAATTTATTTTTAAATGATAAAATCGAACCTGCCTCCACCACTTTCACTGGAAGCTCATTTCACACAGCCACCACTCTCTGAGTAAAGAAGTTCCCCCTCATGTTACCCCTAAACTTTTGTCGCTTAATTCTCAAATCATGTCCTCTTGTTTGAATCTTCCTACTCTCAATGGAAAAAGCTTATCCACGTCAACTCTGTCTATCCCTCTCATAATTTTAAAGACCTCTATCAAGTCCCCCCTTAACCTTCTGCGCTCCAAAGAATAAAGACCTATCTTGTTCAATCTTTCTCTGCAACTTAGGTGCTGAAACACAGGCAACATTCTAGTAAATCTCCTCTGTACTCTCTCTATTTTGTTGACATCTTTTCTATAATTTGGCAACCAGAATTGTACACCATATTCCAGAATTGGCCTCACCAATGCCCTGAACAATTTTAACATTACATCCCAACTTCTATACTCAATGCTCTGATTTATAAAGGCCAGCACACCAAAAGCTTTCTTTCCCACCCTATCTACATGAGCTCGGGTCGGAAAAAACGGAACGTTCATTTAATTGCAGCCCTCCCCTGATGTCAGTGAAAGCTGGTGGCCGCCCTCTCACCGTTGGTGGCCATCCACTCCCCCTTGCGGGGCATTGTGACGTCATTCAAAGCAGGTTGAAGGACGTTTGTCGTTTAAAAACTTGGTTTGGGCTATTTTTTATAACGCTATAACTTGTGAAATAGAGCATGAAATGTGAAGTGAAGCAGTTTATTTGTCGATGGGGTTAGTCAAGTCAAGTCAAGTTTATTTGTCACCTACACATACGAGATGTGCAGTGAAATGAAAAGTGGCAATGCTCGCGGACTTTGTGCAAAAAAACAAAAAACAAACAAACTACAGAATGGAAGAATAGAATCACATATTCTTTTACATATTAAATATTGTGGGCAGAAGGAAAAAGGGGAAAAAAACCGGGGGGGAAAAGCAGCAATTTTTAAAATACAGTAGAGTGGTACAGTAAAGTTAGTCCCTGGTGAGATAGGAGTTTACAGTCCTAATGGCCTCTGGGAAGAAACCCCTTCTCAACCTCTCTGTTCTCACAGCATGGCAATGGAGGCGTTTGCCTGACCGTAGCCAGCTGGAACTGTCCGGTGCAGGGTGGAAGGGGTCTCCCATGATCTTATGGCTCTGGAGTTGCACCTCCTGATGTATAGTTCCTGCAGAGGGGCGAGTGAAGTTCCCATAGTGCGTTCGGCTGAATGCACTACTCTCTGCAGAGCCTTCTTGTCCTGGGCAGAGCAATTCCCAAACCAGATTGTAATATTTCCAGACAAGATGCTTCCACAGCCGCTGAGTAAAAGCACTGGAGGATCTTCGGAGACACTTCTGAATTTTCCTCAATTGCCTGAGGTGGTAAAGGCGCTGCCTTGCCTTACTCACGAGTGCTGATGGTGTGTACGTCCTCAGATGATGTGCACTCCTAAAGTCCATGATCAGCTCCTTAGTTTTTTTGATGTTCAAGAGGAGGCTGTTGTCTTGACACCAGAGTGCCAGATCAGCCCACCTCCTCCCGGTAGGCCTTCTCATCGTTGTCTGAGATCAGGCCCACCACCACAGTGTCATCAGCAAACTTGATGATCAAGTTGGAGCTGAACGTGGCCACACAGTCATGTGTGTACAGGAGTACAGTAGGGGGCTGAGGACGCAACCCTGGGGGGATCCTGTGCTCAGGGTGAGGGACTTCGATGTATTCCCTCCCATCTTGACTACCTGGGCCTGGCGGTGAGAAAGTCCAGGTCCAGGCACACAGGGGGGTGTTGAGCCCTAATTCCAGGTTAATGTGATTATAATCTGTGAAAATTTCTGCGCTACCATGTGGCGTTTTGACGAAGGTAGCACACACACACACACTTTTAATAGAAGAATAGATATTAGTGTAACCTGCTTGCAAGCTCATCAGAGTTCTCTTCGGACTGTGATTGGGAACGTTGCCAGGATCCTCAAGTTCTGCAGACCAGCCATCTAAGGGCGGAGTCCCTAATGGATAGAAAGTGTGAGACTCATTGATTTTTGATGTTTCAATAAATGTATTTCTCCATTTTGTAGATGTTGTATATATGGCCTTCAGCAAAGCATTAGACAAGGTTCCGCATGGTAGGCTGCTCTAGAAGATTAGATCGCATGAGATCCAAGGAGAGATAGCTGAATGGATAGAAAATTGGCTTCTTGGAAGGAAGCAGAGGGTGATGGTGGAAGGTTGCTTCTCCGACTGGAGGCCCGTAACTAGTGGTGTGCGTCAGGGTTCGGTGCTGGGCCCGTTACTGTTTGTCATCCATATCAATAATTTGGATGGGAACATGCATGGCAAGATTAGCAAGTTTGCTGATGATACAAAAATGGGTGGTTTTGCAGATAATGAAGATGGCTGTGAAGAATTACAAGGATATTGCCAGGACTAGAGAATCTGAGCTATATGGAGAGGTTGAGTAGGCTGGGACTCTATTCCTTGGAGCACAGGAGGATGAGGGGTGATCTTATAGAGGTCTATAAAATCATGAGAGGAAAAGATCGGGTAGATGCACTGAGTCTCTTGCCTAGTGTAGGCGAATCAAGGACGAGAACATAGGTTTAAGGTGAAGGGGAAAAGATTTATTAGGAATCTGAGGGGTAACTTTTTCACACAAAGGGTGGTGGGGGTATGGAATAAGCTGCCAGAGGAGGTAGTTGAGGCAGGGACTATCCCAACAGCCAGGTACATGGATAGGACAGGTTTGGAGGGATACGAGCCAAATGCGGGCAGGTGTGACTACTGTAGCTGGAACATGTTGGCCGGCGTGGGCAAGTTGTTTCCACGCTGTATCACTCTATGATTCTATTATTGATCTCATGTCATAATGAATAGGAGTAGAATTAGGCCATTCGGCCCATTAAGTCTACTCCACCATTCAATCATGGCTTTTCTATCTCTCCCACTTAACCCCATTCTCTTGCCTTCTCCCCATAACATCTCACAACCTGTACTAATCAAGGATCTGAATCCTCAAAATCTGCTTTGCTATTACTTTTTAGTGTAGTCAGCAGGATTCAGTGAATATGTTGAAAAATATCATTCGATAATAGGTTTACGTTAAAAAGACCAAAGAGCTGAAACCCAGGACCCATTCATATCATAGGTGGACGAACAATTCTGAGGGTATGGTAGCTTGGCTTCTGTATTGGGAAATGGGGATCATTTAATTATTTGGGAGTAGGTTGCAGGATGTCAGAAGAGCTACCAAAACCCGCTATTCCGATTTGCCCACTACCCATCCCTTACTTGGTTCCACTCTCAGTCCAAATGAAGAATCTCCACCTGACTGACCCTCCACTGAGGCCGTTTGACCAAACTATTTTTCCTGCAGTTTGTTCATCACCTCACACCTATTTGGATTAAATTCCATGTGTTATTTTCTGTACAACCCTATCGAAAGCTTCTCTCATCACGGTATGAGAAATTGAAGTTACACAACATCATTTGTCCTCTTTTCTACCAGTCTGTTCTGAATTTTCCTCTGCTGTTGCTGCTAATCTAAAAATTAATCATGTTAGCATGCATCAGCTTGGCTCTGAGTTCCAAGTTAACGGATGAAATCTTATGCAAATGACTGAAGCACACAACCCATTCAAGTGGGCAGTACTAGCAGCCATGTCTATCAAATGCAACTTTAAACAGAGTCATACAGCACACAAACGAGCCCTTTGGTCAATTTGCCCATACAACCAAGATGCCCCATCTACACTAGTCCTAAATGTCCACGTTTGGTTCACAGCCCTCTAAATCTTTCTTGCCCATGCACCAATAATATTACTTGCCTTAACTACCTCTGGCAGCTCGTTCCACATATGTACCACATGCTCTGTGGAAATATTTGTCCCATGTTCCTATTGAATCTTACCCATTGCATCGTACACCGATCTCCACTGGTTTTTGATGCTACTTCTCAGGGTAAAAGACTGTGCATTTACCCTATCTATATCTCACATAATTTTATACACATCTACAAGATTACCCCTCATCATGTTGCGCTCTAAGGAATAAAGTCCATTTGTCTCCCTATACCATAGGCCCTCAAATCCCTGGCCATATCCTCATAAATCTTCTCTGCACTCTTTCCATCTTAATGATATCCTTCTTTTAGCAGAGTGACCAAAAAATGAACACAGTACTCAAAACATGACCCTGTCAATGTGTTATACAACTGTAACATAATGTCCCAACCTCTAACTCAATACCCTGACTGATGTGGCCAATGTATAAATACTCTAATATTTCCCTTCAACCGACGTAATCTTGAACTCTGGAGGTATCTGCATGGAGTTTGCATATTCTTTATGTGACCCTATGGGTTTTCCTCCCGAGTGCTCCAGTTTCCTTCCACATCCCAAAGATTTGCAAGTTTGTAAGTTAACTGGCCTCTGTAAAATTGCCCATAGTATGCAGGGAGTGGATAAAACATATAATAGTACAGCCCAAGAACAAGCCCTCAGCCCACAATGTCTAAGAGGAACATGATGCCAAGACCAACTCTTATCTACCTATACCTAATCCATATCCCTCCATTCCTGCCTATATATATATATATATATATGCCTATCCAAAAGTCTCTTAAATGCCACTATCGTATCTCCCTCAACCACTTGGCAGTGTGTTCCAGGCACTCACTACCCTCTGTGTAAAAAAGTTGCCCTGCACATCTCTTTAACTTTACCCCTCTCACCTTAAATCTATTCCCTCTAGTTTTTGATTTTTCTATTCTGGGAAAAGGGTTCTGACTGTCTACCCCATCTATGCCTTTCTTAATTTTATATACTTCTATCAGGTCTCCCCGCAACCTCTGGCATACCAGAGAAATCAAACCAAGTCTGTCATATTTTTCCTGTAGCTAATACCCCCTAATCTAGGCAGCATACTCTCTGCACTCTAAACCTCCTCTGCACCCTTTCAAAGCCTCAACATCCCTATTGTAATGGGGCAAACAAAACTGCACATAATATTCCAAATTTGGCCTAACCAATGTCCTCTAAAGCTGCAGCATGCCATCCTGACTCTTATACTCAATGCCCTGACCCTATGAAGACAAGCATACAATATGCCTTCTTTACCACTCCAGTGAAAGTGTGATAACATAGAACTGGTTTGAATGGGTGATCAATGGTCAGCGTGGACCAGTGAACTGAAGAGCTGGTTTCCATGCTGTATGTGTAAACTAAACAAAAGGGGTCACATAATACAAACTTTTGCAAGGTTAAAGGTTGGAGCAGTAAATATGGATCACTTCAATGAATCTACTTATGTTAAACGTTGAGATCATTTATGATTCATATGATAAAGCAGTTGGACAGTCAAAGGCAGCGTTAAATAAAGCATTATGTATTTATATTTTCATGAATATCAAAAGGGTTATCACTTCGAAACACAAGGTCCATGATGTACATATAATAATTTATTACCTACCTCGAACTTGTTCCAGGGTTTGATTCATGTATCGGGAGTGACAGATGCAACATCATAAGAAGAAACATCTGTTATTTCACTGCTTATCGATATTGGGATTTCATCCTTCATAGATAAGAGATAGAAAAACAATCAAACAATTTAGTTCAATTTATTAATTCTCAGAAATTAAAAGTATCAAACAGTAGGAGAGATCTTCATGGCAACACCACTGCTTCTGTCGGGAATTAGATGCATATGCGGAAGTCCCAGAATGTGACACATCCGACATCTACTATAATCTGTCACCGACTACACTTCACAACTAGCTATGCTGTGCTGCAGCTCAGAGTTCCCATGGAGTGTTGTGGTGAAACGGAGGCACCTCCTGTGCCTCTGCAATGCTATCTCTAGAGACTTATTCTCCTACATGGTCTGAAGATGTCACAAGAACACTCCTCAGTCACGGGTTAAATGATTATAGACGCTATTGAGTGCAGGGAATTCAGTGGCCATTGAAAATTCAGCCACGTTGACCAAACCATGAGGAAAGCTGAAGGAATGATAACTGGCCCATAACAACAGAGCTGAGCAGTCCACACCAAAGGAGCTCAGAGGCACAGTGAAAGAGGCAGAGTTCAGTTTGTGTGTAGAGGCGGAGAGGAGAAGAAACAAAGCTGGGACAATGAGGGAAGTAGCAGTGTTGGAGAATGAAGGGAGAGGCAGTATTGGATAGAATTGGTGGGAGACAGAGTAGAGGATAATGCAGTTAAACTAAAGTAAATTAACGCTTCATTCATGGTGATAGGAAAAAGAATCACATTGCATTGGTCCTTACAGGAAACTGCAGTCTGTAGCACCTGTGTCTATCTGTGCTCTTTCAATCTGAGCAGTCAGAGTCTTCTATTTACACAAATTCTTTTGATGCCATTGACTAGATATTAAAATATAGTAGTTCCAAAACACTGCTACTCTTGTTTACACATTTAGCCACCTACCACTTAAATGAATTCACAGTGCTTTGAACATCTGCACTTTCAGCAGGAGGGATGTAACCACAATTGCACATTGAATTAGAAGTCAGACCATCTATTTTATAACAGTAGTGGACCCAAGTGTCTGCAGCGGGCTGAGAGACCAGTGCTGGGTCTTTCGCAAATATACTTGTGCTGTAATGAAGAGGGATCCGAGTGAAACAGTGCTGGTGAGCAGATGTGATATTAGACTATCGAAGGAACAGCTGGGGGGTGTTAAGACATCAACTGAAGAAGTGGTCAAGAATAAAATAAACATATCTACATACAGAAAAATAAATCTCAAAAGTGATGCATGGGTGCATCACCTCACCCACTGTAATACTTTATAACAAAACAAAATTCTAGAAAAATGCTTCAGAATAAAGCAACCAAATTTTAAATGGGACCCTTCTTCAGATCCAAAATATCACTTATCCATTTTCTTCAAAGGTGCTGCCTTATCCACTGTGACTCCAGCATTTTGTGTCTATCTTTGGTATAAACCAGCATCTGCAGTTCATTTGTTCAAGCAGACCGGCAAAAATCGTAGCATGTTTGATTTTAATGTTTTTCTCTCTACTGACGTTGTAAATCACAGTAAATTTACAGTTTATCACTGCTGACAACTTATGAAGAAGTGATAATAGAAAACACTAGAAACCTGAGAAAGTCTCTGGACCTGATGGTGTACCTAGTCGTGTTCTTAAAACTTGTGCAGACCAATTGATTAACCCTAACAATTTACAACCTCTCATCGCTGAGGTCTGAGATTCCCACCTGCTTTAAAAAGGTATCAATAATACCAGTGCGCAAAAAGAGTAAGGTGATGTGTCTCAATGACTACCAACCAGTGGCACTAATGTCCATGGTGATAAAGTGCTTTGAGAGATTGGTTATGGTTCATATTAACTTCTACCTCAACAAGAACCTGGACCCAATACAATTTACCCACCACCACAACAGGTCAACGGAAACTGCGATCTCACTGGCTCTCCACTCTGCACTGGACCACTTGGACAATAAAAACATAGTCAGGCTGTTAACACAGCTCAGTGTTCAACACAATCAATCCCTCCAAATTGGTTACCAAGCTCACAGAACTGGGTCTTTGCACATCCCCCCTGCAACTGAACCCACCACTTCCTCATCAACAGATTACAATTGGTACAAATTGGCGGCAGCACTTCCCCCTCAATAACCATCAGCACAGGAGCACCTCAAGACTGTGTACTCTGCCCCTTGCTCTACTCATTCTAAACTCAAGACTGACATAGTTCTAACTCTATCTTCAAATTCGCTGACGACATCACTGTTGTTGGACAAATTACAGATGACGATGAGTCAGAGTATAGGAGGGAGATCAGAACAACAACCATACTCTCAATGTCAGTAAAACCAATGAACTGATTGCTGATTTTGGAAGATCCACAAACTTGCCTTCATGGTCAGGATAGTGGTAGTTCCTGGGTGTGCATAACTCTAAAGATCTATCCTGGACCCAGCACATTGATCCAACCTTAAAAGCCCATCAACTCCTCTACTTTTAGAAGATTGAAGAGATTCAGTATGTCATCGAATATTCTCTTGAACTACAGTAGAGTGTATATTGATTGGTTGCATCATGGCCTGGTTCGACAACTGGAAAGCCCAGGAATGAAGATTACAAAAAGGGGTGATCACTGCCCAGTCTACTGATCTCCCCACCATCAAAGGGATTTAAACTGAACTTTGTTTTGTTGCTTATTATGTGTTTACAGAGTACTATGTTGACATATCGGTTGTGCTGCTGCAAGTAAGAATTTAATTCTGTTTTTGGACATATGACAATAAAAGACTCTTGACTCTATTGAACAATGGTCATTGAATTATAAACAGACTAATTTCAGTTGACAGCATATACAAAATGAAATGTATAAATTAAGAAGTTGTTGCCTCCGATCCTCCAGACGATGCATGAGAAACTGACTATGCCAAAAGACTCAACTGGCCACTGAAATACATGAATCAGCAACAGGTTGCAAATTATTTTATACATGATGTCAGTATAGCCATCTAAAAACCTTTTAAACACCACTATCGTATCTGCTTCTACCACCGCCCCTAGTAGCGCATTCCAGGCACCTACCACTCTGTGTAACAAAACGTGCCCCGCACACCTCACTCTAATCTTGAAGCCAAGACCTTTAGCCTTTGGCATTTCCACCATGGGATAAAGGTACTTAATGCCCTGTCTATGCCTCACAATTTTATATACTTCCATCAGGCCAATTTCATATACTTCCACCAACCCCAGCAGTGAGTTCTAGGCACTCACCACCCTAAAAAGTTGCCTTGGACCTCCCCTTTAAACTTTGCCCATCTCGCCTTGAAGCTGTGCCCTCTAGTGTTTGAATTTTCCATTCTGGAAGAAAGGTTCTGAATGTCTACCCGAACTATGCCTCATAATGTTAAATACTACTATCAGGTCTCCCCGCAACCTCCAGCATTCCAGAGAAAATAACCAGGTCTATCCTTTAGCAAATACCCTCTAATCCAGGCAACAGTAAGGTCAACCTCCTCTGCACCCTTTCCAGTAATCAAATGTAAACAGTTACCTGTTTCGCCTTGCATGGAACAGCATATATCAGTTCCTTTTTCTGTATCTCCCCTTCTTTTTCTAGAACATAGTAATGTGGTTGGTCTGATTTATTCGACAGTTGTTCTAAATCTAGGCAATCATCTTCTTCCTCTTCTTCATGACATTCCTCATCAGAATTAGAAGGCAGTGGTAAAGGAGGTCTACCCCTTACAGGGCTTTGCCATTCATTCCTTTTCAAAAATAAATTATTGATTAAACAAATAACAGATTTTGCACAATTGTCAAAAATGTTCAAAATGATGCAGACAGAAAATAACACAACTGAATAAGCATTCATTTAAAGAGTTAGACAAATCCTACAAAAAATCATCCCTATTTTAATGGGACAAACCTGTGGTCCAGAACTAATCAGTTTTAGCCAAGCTGCCATCAAACTAAGAATATGTTCCATTCTCTAATTCAATCCATCCAAATCTCATCCCATCTGCCCAATCCAGACCTATCAATACATTGCAAGGGTTTGTAAAATATTACCATCAAATGACACTTAGTCTACAATGACTAATAGAACATCAAACAGTACAGCAGAGGAACTGGCCCTTCAGCCCACAATGTCTGTGCCGAACATGATGCAAAGTTAAACTGATCTCATCCAAATCCCTCTATTCTTTGCCCTTCTATTTACCTATATAAACGCCACTATCATATCTGCTTTCACCACCACCCAGGCAATGCATTCCAGGGTAGATCAAGCTTTACCCTCCCATGTAGAGCCCTCTACGTTTTGTGTGAGGAAACCTTCCTGAACACATTTGACAAATTCCAGTCCATCTAAGCCTTTTGCACTATGACAGTCCAAGTCTATATTGGGAATGTTAAAATCATTTACTATGACAAACTTATTAGTCTTGCAGCTGCCTGCGATCCCCTGGCATATTTGCTCTGTTAATTCCCGTTGACTATTTGGGGCCTATAGTACACTCTCAACAAGGTGATCCTAGGCAAAAGATGCTAAAGGCCCATCTCAATGGCATTCTATGCTGTTATTATCATCAATTCCTCCATTATCAACATTCTCTAGACACCATTGTCAAATGTCAAATATAATCTGCTTACAAGGGTAGATCGGAGATGAGTATTTTGCAGCCAGAACCTCCACACTCCTCAGTATCTTTCCACCACATATTAAGCACAAGTCTGAAGTGTAATGGAATAGTTCTGACATGCCTTGTTGAGTGCAGCTCCAATTACACAAATGGAGATTAAAGGGCCTGTCCCACTTAGGCAACTTTTTAGGCGAGTGCAGGAGACTCTGCGCTCGCCACATGTTCGCTGGTGGTCTCTGGTGTGTCTCCTTCATGGTCGCGAGGAGTTCCCGCATTCTGGGGACTAGTCACGGCCTCAGTATGGTCGCCGCAAATTTTTCAACATGGAGAAAATCGATAATTCTGTAGTCATGGTGCAGTTGCAGTGGGGTCGCCATGTAGTTATGGGTAGTCGTAGGAAGTTTTAGTTCATCGCCTTTGCTGACCGGATATTTTCATGGGCTCATCGGGGAATAAAATGTAAGCAGGAGTTTTCAGAACCAAGGATAACCGACTGGTAATGTTGAATGCCCGCCAAACGTCACAGCTGTGTATCACTGGCTTATTAAAAGTTGTCTGGCTTCTTAAAAGTGTCTCCACTCCTTCTCCCCCCCCCCCCCCACCCCCTATTAAAGGACTTAACGTACACTGTGCTAGCCGTCTTAACCTTCCTGTTCATCGCGGCTTGTGACTGTTTCAACTTGGCTTTGCACCGTGTGAATTTCAGACAGCGCTCCCCCCCCCCGCTTTCCCTGGTCCCCGCTCTGTGTGTGTGTGTGCACGTGCGTGTGTGTTCCACTCTGACAGTCGCCGTTCCAGTTCCCGTTTTTTCAGGCGAGTGCTGCAAACTTGACAGTCGCCGGCGGTCTGCTGAAAAATCGCCTAAGTGGGACAGGCCCTTTATGCAATCTAGGATAAAGCAGTCAACTTGATCAGCAATTCATCCACCAACCTCAACTTGCATTATTTTCTTTTTGCAAAATAAACTGCAACAACTTATTCCGAAACACCACTTCCCAAAGCTACCTCTTCCATCTAGATCAAGAAAACCAGACATAATGAAATACCACACCAAGTTCTCCTACAATTCATACACCACCCAAATTTGGACATACATCTTTGATCTTGTCTGCATGCAAAGCTGACAAATGTTGTAACCATATAACTTTCAACACCTTTCTGGTTTTTTAGAACAAACAGCTTTCACATATCCAACAATTAATAAAGCTGGAAACATTTAGTTTTGTGAATACCTCCATAAAAATGAGAATGACAAATCATTGTGAACCATATCACAAAGAAAAGACGAGCATTTACATGAGGAATAGGTCAGGTCACAAAGGATTGATAGGAAATGAGTTAAATTATAATACAACAAGATGGAGATTAAGAAAAAGGGATAATTTTTAGTTTAATTAAAGAAAATAATCAAATCTTTTACACCCATTAAAAAAATTAAACGAAATCGGTCGAATGAAGCCCATTGACAACTTTCTGCAGCCCCGCTCATCTTGGACTAGCTCGTACTCAATCAAATCAGATGAGCTGGAGATCAGATATCAATGCTTCTGACCTCGCTCCCCCATTTGATTAACCAATGAATCCAGAGCTGAAGCACTAATGTGCTGGGCAGAGACCAGATGCATTGTTCACCCAGCCCTTCCGCTTTACATCAGCAAGCTGATGGATAGCTTTCCAAGTGCAACAAAGTATTTGAACTATTTTACATAGATTTACTGTTTTAATTATTTCTTGGTATGAAAAGTTAATTTCAGTAATGTGAGTGAAATCCATTTATAGATTTTAAATGTTGCTATCTTCAGGGTATTTTGGTAGCCAGAACCAGCTGAGACCAAGTCATAGTTTAGAATTCATTAACCTTTGTGGGAGAATTCCCATGTGCAGAGTGTGTTTGTTTTGCCCCTTGCACGTGGAAACAGTAAATGCAAAAAAAATGGCATCTAGTATGGACATTGAGTCAGTTCTACAGTATTCCAGTTAAAAAACAAAAGAGATACATCTGGAACTGCTCAGAAAATCAGGTCGCATCTGGAGGAAGAAAAAAGTCAATGCTTCGGGTCAAAGACCCTACATTAGAAGGGTTTTTATTTTAGATTTCCAGTATCCACAATTTATTGATTTCCAACTCAAAAGCATTCATTTAAAAAAACATACATACCGATATTTGTAACTGTACTGAACAGACAAATAAAATAAATACCTAAATCCAAGGTCAACTACACTGGCATAAGGTTCACGAAAGCTTCTGTGTTCTGAACGTGTGCCATCACTTTCAGAATAGGACCTTTGACGGGGCAATGCCAAATGTGGTTGAGGAATGGCAACTGTACGACCAGTTAAACACGACGTTAAAATCACAGCTGCAAGTGCCGACCTGAAATGATCAAATTAAGAAAAAACATGAGCAGTACAATGTGTTTGCAAAAGAAGTATTTTAAGGCAGGGTTATAAATCAAAATTATTTTTCTTGGCATACATGCATTTTTTTTTAAAGTGAAACTCTGAAAATATTTTCTTCTCAGACATCCACTATTTAAAAAGTATTTCTAATCATTTAATTGAACACTTACAGTCACAACTACAGCTTCCCAAACTGACACGACCTCCATCCCATTCAAGACAAGATTAATTACAACTAATTAGGACACCGAGAACAAATATATATCATAATGTAAGATAGCATTGTCAAGACATGGTAAGAGTAATTAACGATATTTTGTTGTGGAAATGATTAAATGCACTCATACAGCATGGCCGGAAATAGCAGGGGGCCGCGGGTCAAAGGAGATGGAGGAACTGAGTGAAATCCAGGTTAGTCGGGAAGTGGTGTTGGGTAAATTGAATGGATTAAAGGCCGATAAATCACCAGGGTCAGATAGGCTGCATCCCAGAGTACTTAAGGAAGTAGCTCCAGAAATAGTGGATGCATTAGTGATAATTTTTCAAAACTCTTTAGATTCTGGAGTAGTTCCTGAGGATTGGAGGGTAGCAAACGTAACCCCACTTTTTAAGAAGGGAGGGAGAGAGAAAACGGGGAATTACAGACCAGTTAGTCTAACATCGGTAGTGGGGAAACTGCTAGTCAGTTATTAAAGATGGGATAGCAGCACATTTGGAAAGTGGTGAAATCATTGGACAAAGTCAGCATGGATTTACGAAAGGTAAATCGTGTCTGACGAATCTTATAGAATTTTTCGAGGATGTAACTAGTAGAGTGGATAGGGGAGAACCAGTGGATGTGTTGTATCTGGACTTTCAGAAGGCTTTCGACAAGGTACCACATAAGAGATTAGGATACAAACTTAAATCACACGGTATTGGGGGTTCAGTATTGATGTGGATAGAGAACTGGCTGGCAAACAGGAAGCAAAGAGTAGGAGTAAACGGGTCCTTTTCACAATGGCAGGCAGTGACTAGTGGGGTACCGCAAGGCTCAGTGCTGGGACCCCAGCTATTTACAATTTATATTAATGATCTGGACGAGGGAATTGAAAGCAACATCTCCAAGTTTGCGGATGACACTAAGCTGGGGGGCAGTGTTAGCTGTGAGGAGGATGCTAGGAGACTGCAAGGTGACTTGGATAGGCTAGGTGAGTGGGCAAATGTTTGGCAGATGCAGTATAATGTGGATAAATGTGAGGTTATCCACTTTGGTAGCAAAAACGGGAAGGCAGACTATTATCTAAATGGTGGCCGAGTAGGAAATGGGGAGATGCAGCGAGACCTGGGTGTCATGGTACACCAGTCATTGAAAGTAGGCATGCAGGTGCAGCAGGCAGTGAAGAAAGCGAATGGTATGTTGGCCTTCATAGCAAGAGGATTTGAGTATAGGAGCAGCGAGGTTCTACTGCAGTTGTACAGGGTCTTGGTGAGACCACACCTGGAGTATTGCGTACAGTTTTGGTCTCCAAATCTGAGGAAGGACATTATAGCCATAGAGGGAGTGCAGAGAAGGTTCACCAGACTGATTCCTGGGATGTCAGGACTTTCATATGAAGAAAGACTGGATAGACTTTGCTTATACTCGCTAGAATTTAGGAGATTGAGAGGGGATCTTATAGAAACGTACAAGATTCTTATGGGGTTGGACAGGCTAGATGCAGGAAGATTGTTCCCGATGTTGGGGAAGTCCAGGACAAGGGGTCACAGCTTAAGGATAAGGGGGAAATCCTTTAGGACCGAGATGAGGAAAAACTTTTTCACACAGAGAGTGGTGAATCTCTGGAACTCTCTGCCACAGAGGGTAGTTGAGGCCAGTTCATTGGCTATATTTAAGAAGGAATTAGATGTGGCCCTTGTGGCTAAAGGGATCAGGGGGTATGGAGAGAAGGCAGGTACGGGATACTGAGTTGGATGATCAGCCATGATCGTATTGAATGGCGGTGCAGGCTCGAAGGGCCGAATGGCCTACTCCTGCACCTATTTTCTATGTATCTATGTATCTATGTACCAGGCCATTTAACCCATTATGTACACACTCACTATGGGGAACACATCCATATTGAGCACATCTTCCAGCACTTGGGCTATAGACATATACATCATCTACTCTTCTAACCTGTTGTTAATGACTATTTCCACCTCTCTCATTCACTTGTCTCTGGACACCCAACACTAAACCTATGTCCTCTAGTTTTATCTGCCTCTCATATGGTAAAATGTTTCCAATAGTATTAAACATTTATTGCTCCATTCTCCGGACACTTTTCAAGAAGTCTGAACATCTAGTTGTGATTTTACTCCATGCCTATAAACAAAAACTGAAACGGGAAAATACAGTACAGACATTTGTTCATTGCTTGTCTGCAGAAACAGATATCATACGCAACTGCTTTGAGTCAGTGGACTGGTTCATATTCAGGGAATTCGTGGCCAGCCTTAATGAGTACACCACTGCCATGACTGACAAGGGGGTGGAGGAATGCATGCCAATGAATGTTCCCCAACCAGAAACCATGGATCAACTGCGACGTCCATTCCCAAGTGAAGGCCAAGACCACTGTGTACAAGCGATACAGAAAATCTTGCTACGATCTTCGCAAAGTGACATGCCTGAAATTAAAGAAAGCCAGGGAGGGGAAGTTAGTAGAATGGTTATTACTAGGGAGAAGGTGCTTGGTAAGCTGAAAGAGCTGGATAAGACACCTGGACCAGATGGACTGCACCCTAGGGTTCTGAAAGAGGTGGCTTTAGAGATTGTGGAGGCATTGATAATGATATTTCAAGAATCACTAGAGTCAGGAGTAGTTCCAGATGATTGAAAAATTGCCAATATTATCCCGCTGCACAAGAAGGGAGCAAAGCAGAATAGTGGGAGCTGTGGGCTGGTTATTCTGACTTGGGTGGTTTGTAAGAGTCCATTATAAAGGATGACGTTACGGAGTACTTAGTTCACGATAAAATAGGCCAAAGTCAGCATGGCTTTGTGAAGGTGTAAATTGCTCGTTCTAAGCTTCCCCCCAGTCTAGTTTCAGTCAAAAAGAGTCAAGCACTTGAGCATCTAAACTTTATTTTGACAAAACACACAGTTCAACTACTATACCTAACCACCGCAGGTTCGAACCTCGTATCTGCCCGATCAAGCCCTCTCGGCCTCGCTCAAACAGAAACACTCCAGAAGGTCACGCAGTCCCAAGCGCTCTCCTAGAAGATCGACGCAGGACCTCGTGGCAGCGGACTTTTATAGGTCCCCGGATCTCGAGGGGCCGCACCACATGGGGGTGGTCCCTTTACAATTCAATTACAGATATCGATAAACCCCATACATGACAGACATTTACCTAACCCAATAATACAGTGGCTAATACATTGTATTCAAACAGTGTTTCTCGGAGGAAACGAACATCGCAACATTTGCCCTGATATGCAAGAAAACCAGACAAGGCGCAATACTTAATCAAATCAACATTCAGCAAAGTAAAGCTTTGCAACATTATTTACAATTATTTACAAAGTGTATGTCTGGTTTGCATTCATCCAATCCATTCTATGCATTTTGCACCTAATTGTCAGGGTCTGCAGATGTTCCCATTCTCTTCCTGCAGCGCTGATCTAGGCTCTAGACAAACTGGCACCATTCTCCAGTTTGTCCCATTTCTACAGAAAGCACTTTTAAATTGACCAAATGGCCTAGCAGCCCTGAAGCCTTTACTCAATTTTCGGGTCCTGGCCTCCCCAATTTGACCAGGATTAACATTCCTTCCTATTTATCATGTATGATAACTCATCATTTATGATAACCAAATAGTAAAATAATCTGCTAATCAGATATACATATGTGAGTCCATTACATTTCCCATCTATCAGCAAGACAAGATGATGTTTCTTCCCAGAATCTTCCCAGAACCCAGCTTCCTGAGTTTTCGTGAGCGTAGCTTCACAATTTCCATCTCATGAGTCTTCACCTCACGAGTTTTCGTGGGTGCGAATTCCCTCCATCCGTGTTGTTGCCCATTCTTCCATCCCTTTCCATAGTCAAACCTATAACCTATAATTCCTGAAAAACTTGGGACAAAGCAAGTTACCACTCATGCACCAAAGCTTCCCCATACATTCACTGTAATTCGACAATACTATCCCTTTCCATTTCACTATTCTGCGCTATCACTGTATTCCTATTTCTATTCTGTTCTATAATATAATACTCTTTACTATCCTAGGATCAACACTAATCAGCCCTCTCCATATTCACACGATGTTATAATATGTACATCTGATGATGGGTTCTCAGATAAATTTCAGCTGGGTTCAGTCTTGATTTCCCTACAGGCGTGACTCTAATTTAAAGCAAATCATGAGAAATGTTTCAATTCAACCAAATTCAGTCTTAGCCTTCAATTTACTATTTTAAATTTCAGTGTCCATCTCATCCTTCTTATTCCACAGCATTGTGGCCAATAACACACTTCCATTCCAATTCCTGTGGAATTCCCAGCTGTTCAAATTTAATCAATCAATTGCTATGTGCTGTCTATTTCACCATAAATCCAATTAAGAATGCCAATTCCAGGGACAATTTATTTCTACCTTGATAATAGAAGCCGCTTTACCATCAAGGGTTAAACAATTTAGATCCATCGGTTAAATATGCATCGGCTCTGCTATTCCTACACCCATTCAAGTTTCTCCTTCTGATTTAATAGACTTCTCCTCCAGTACTTCTTCCTTACTATGTTGGCTCAGCTCTCAGTCTAGGGTTCTCGCTTATACTAGTTTCTTAAATACTACTGAGTAATTTCCTAGTCCGGTCTCTTAAAGGGAAGTCCTGCTGCTCACAGTTCCTCTTTTGACCATTTCCAATTCCAACTTTAATTCCAACTCTCATATTCCCTGAATAATTTCCATGTTACCAGATCTTCCCAAGTTCCATCCTTCCTGATGTTCTCTGAATTAATCATTCCCATCTCTTGCTACCTTTTTGGGTTGAGACAATAACAATATCAATTAATAATCAAACTCCAAATATTCCTAAGCCAAATTTCACAAGTCTGTTCCAAATCTCAAAATTTTAAAGTCCCCCCAATTCATCACCACACAATTTCGAGACCGAATCCAAAATGTTATACATTTATTTCTAATAATCATAATTTAGACACAAAATAGATGTTTTATCCCTAACCACAGAAGAATGTTTTTTTCAAATTCAGTTCTTTAAAGAGGAGCTTGTCCCAATAGTCATCATTGGTTGTTGGTATTGTTTCCTTAGGGAAGATTAGATAGTGTCCTTTATTTTCCTTCCTTTTCTGGCGTCAAAAGCTAGATGATGTTAAGGTTGGGCACTAGGGAAGGTTTTCTTCTTCTTCTTCTTCTTCTTCTCTGATGTTGGTTTCAAGGGAGTAGGGATACTGAGGAGCTCTGTCTGTTGGCCTTCCCAGATTTGTCTTAAAGGGGCAGGACAGTATCATTTCCTCCTGCTTGTTGATTCCTGTTTCTGGGGAGCTACGTTACCTTTGCTGTCTTCTGCCCGTTCTCAAGGGGTCTGTATATTCTTTACCTCACTGCCCAGCAGGGCCGGATTTACGTATATGCTAGACAAGCTTAAGCTTAGGGCCTCGAGATCTGTGGGGGGCTAGTCACCTCGCTGCCTCAACAGACACGTCGAACCTCGCTGCCCCACCGACCATCCGCCCACCGGGACCTCCCACGCTTTGCCCGCTGACCCTGCCACCCCACCGCCCGCAGCCGTCGCCTTACCTGCAGCCTGGACTCCGCACCGGGCCTGAAGTTTCCACGCTGCAGACTCCAACTCCCCTGGGTTTGACTGCTCTGGGTCCTAGTGCTAGTCCCCCAACCCTGGTAACCTCAGTGGCTGATCCACTGGGTCTTCCACAATCCCCTCAAACCATGTGACCACAGCTCTTCCCCACCCACACTACAGTGCTCGTATCCCCCTACCCCCTGACCACCCACCACCCCCCCACCAGACATCACCTCGGCCTCAGTCCACTTACCTGCCTTCCTCCGGCCCCAACCCCCATCCCTGCCGTGTGTTCACCATCCGTCCTGACCTCCCCCTCTCAGATACCGAACGGTCTGTCCGCAGCAGAGGTCTCACCTTTGTCCCCCTCCGTCCCCACCTCAATGAGTTCCGCACCCGCCGCGATTTGGAGCTCTTCTTCCGTCGCCTCCGCCTCACACCGTTCTTCCATGGGAAGGAGTCCTCGCCCCCATTGATGATCCCTTTTCCCGTCTCCAATGGACCCCCTCCTCTTGGACCCCCCCCACCTCATGGCCATCCGACGTCGGAACGGGAGAACATTCTCAGCGGCTTGGACTTCCGAATCGGCCACTTCCTACCGGAGACCGCGGCTCCCGAAGTCCACAGGCTGAGCTGGGTGGCGATTCACGCTGGCGGCCCACAGCAAAGGGTTCCCAGGGCTCCGCGATATTAAAATCAGCGCGGCCCGAGGCTGGGAGCTCCGCAAACCACAGCTCCATGATGTTGAAGCAGCAGGCCCAACACTCCAGAGCTTCAAACGGCGATCCAGCTAAGGCATCACCCGCTCCGCAGTGAATCCAATATGTATTTTAAAACAAACTGTTTAATAACATACAGTAGGATCTAAAAGTGTCACGCTGTCACTGTCGGGTAGTCATGGTCCTGGATTGGGAGGGGGGGGGGCCTCACAAGTGAAATAGCTTAGGGCCTCTCTTCATCTAAATCATCTATGTTGTCGATTATACTGTCCTGCAGGCATAAACTCAGTAACACGATAGTATAATAACTTCTTTCCCCACTCCCGTACCTCCTGCACGATAAGTTTGTTTCTTCTCTCCCTAGTGCCATTTCTTCTCCTTAGTTACCATTCCTTCTCACACCAGCTACTATGTTTCTTTCTCGAGAATTAGATTCTTTATGTATCCTCCTAGAACTTGGAAGGGGGTGATGTTCTTGCTGGTTTTTGTTGCTGTTTTGGGCCGTGTGAGGACACCTTCAAATATAATAGGTGGTATTAACTGGCAGGTTAGGGCTAACGAAATGGGTTTGATTGCCAAAACGTCCCTGCCCCCTGATCTCCTTGCCAGTGTCCTCGTCCTCTACCCTTGGGGTCCCACGTATCCCGGTAACCTCTCGGAACCCACTGGTTTCTGAAACCCCGTAGCCATCTTCTTTGCCCCCTTCCTTCTCGGTAATACCCCTTCACAGGACACAACCTACTCCAATGTCCCAATTCCCCACAGTTGTAGCACTGGTCTGGTCGGACAACCCTATATCCCCTCCAGCCAAACCTTGGAATGGTAGATCTATCCAAGCTTTGAGATCTTCCTCCTCCTTGTCTTCCTCCGTCCTTATTTCCCTTTTTTGAATCTTTAATATAGGTCTCTGAACTGCCGTTGGATCAGGCTGCATTAAAGTTTGAACGTCTGTGGCCTGGGGGACATTTACACCTAATGCGGGACTTAATACCAAAGGTGGAGTAGGCAGCGTTCTACAAACGAACTGTCTACGTGGAATCCGTTCTATACCCCCATCGTCGGAGTTGCTCCGACATAACAATATTATCAATGTCCGGATCAATCCCTCCGTATCCTCCCGCTATCTTACCCTCAGAAAAGCAATTTGTTCTGTTTCTGTACTTCGGGAAGGATTCCTTCACTTTCCCGCTACTGGAGTTTCTAATTACTTTTGGTTTCCACTTCGGCAGAACCTTCCTTCTAGCTCCTTGATCTCCCATACTGTCCTCCACTGGTGGAGCAATCATAGGAGCTAGAGGATCCTTCCCCGATTTTTCCACTTCAGATTTGAATTTAGTGGGAGGAGCCGAAGATAACGCTGACTGCTCCCGTGTGCCCTACTCACAAGCTGCGCATGGTGTCTCTAAACTGGGAACATGAGAGTGTTGCGAAGAATGCTGTAGCTCTATTCCGAAAAATTCTGCGCACCCTGCATATTGTGAGCCTCTCTCCCTTCCAGGTCTACAGATACTGCTGCATTCTTACCAAATTTAATAAGTTTAATTTTAGTCGGCACCTCCCCTTTAAGAGCCATCTCAGTAGTTTCCCTTTTCGAAGATGGTATTCTCCTGCTTCTGCTCCTGCTGTTGCTCCTGCTGTTGGCTTCCACTATCTTCCTGTCCCCGTTCTGGAATGTGCCGAGAAGGACCAGTTCTCTCGTGTTCCCCTCTAATCCCTAATTTATATGCCCCCATTCTTAGAGTGGACAGTAAAACGATCTCTTTATTTATTTTCTAGTGAAGAACATTCTTCATTTTCCAATTAGCTAATTTCCTTCTTCACTATTTCCATTTTTTTACACAATAATATCTATGTAGTTTATTCCTATTACAGATTTTCGTCCACCCAGCGGCCAAAGTTCTCAAAACTGCATTTAATTCTCCAGATAATCCTCTTAATCTGTCTGCTTCATGTGGAGGCTTATCACAAATTATCCTTGTCGGGCTTCCTGATCTATTTGATCGATCCTTCTCTGAGACATTCCCCATTCTCTGAACAATAGTCACAATACAAAATAAAATTCAAACTCACTCCTTCCTTCCAGACTCCAAGGTCAATGGAGTCTCTCCCACACAATGGCTAGTCGTCTCTCAGATTCACACCTACTCGCAATCGTTCCCTTTCGACCGTTACTCACTCACTCAATTGCTCCTATTCAATTATTCAAACCACTCGCTCGTATTCAATCACTCTCCCATCTCTCTTATCAGTTAGATCACAATCACTCCATTCAACTCTAAACTTTCAAACAAAGGATCTCCGGTTTCTCAATACAAACTCCAACTCTCAATCTCTTCCACGTAGCAATCTCTCTCACTCAATCCACTTTAAGTTCGCACAGACAGACAAATCCGAACCACGCTAATAAAACTATAATCAAAAACGAAAGTGTTCCCCCGATTACAAGTAACCCCAAACACACCCCAATATAAACTACAAGCATCCAATAAATCACATTCTAATAAATCCTCCTCGTGGCGCAATCAGTCAGCGGAATGACTCATACCCCGACACAGCGATCGAAAGAGTACAATCCCTGATCGAACCACGACTCAGATTCTCACAATGCTACGATCTAAACAATTACGAATATTTAATTCAAGCACACTTTACTTCAAGTATCTAAATCCTTGAACACTCACACGCAGCAATACAAATAGCGGTCCGCAAACTTAACACATTCTAAATCTTACTTTCTAAATCTTAATACACTCTAAATTTATTTACATACACAGAATATTTACACAATTCGGATCCGATAACAATACAAAAAGCTAGATTTCTACAATTTACAAAAATGATTTAAAGCACTAGCACACAGTCTACAAACACTCGATCTCAACGCCGCGTCACGCTGTTATCAATCAGTGAATATCTCCCTCCCATACCGAAGATTTTCCCTTCCTAGATTACTCTTTGCTGAGGGGTACTACTCCTTAAATGACTATTTTTCCTCCCAAATGTTACTATCCTCATGCTAAGACTAGACTTCTATAGGGGGACCTCTATCCCTCCTCTCTAAGTTCTACGGGGTACCCTTCGCATTCGGGTACTTTTCACCAAGTAAACAGGTTCCCGTCTCTCAGGTTCTCTCCACTATCAGGTACTAATCAACAATCACTGTTGATCAGCCGCTATTCCGAATCGATCACGGACATGCATAAACTCAGAAGTTCTATCTACCAGAATGCGAATTCTACCTCACGGGCAGAACTTCAATGTGAAATTCTGTATTTGGAAATTTGATTCTGCAAATCTAGACTCATTCTCGAACTCCTAGTTTTAGTGTGTATCCCTCCTCATACGCAGGTCCTCGAATCAAACTAAAATTGCCCAATTAAATTCTCGAATGGACTAGAGTATTCCCAGCCAATCTATACTCTGACCACCGAGCCGAGTACCTTTACGAGGTTCCTCGTCTGTCACTTCAGGGAGGGACTCAAACACCTTCACGCAGACACCCCTCTCTGCTGGGCACTGAGGGTTCAGCGCCTAACCTCTTCGCGATGGCAGTCGTCGATGCCGATTTTCGGAGCGCAATCAGCGCTCCCGGCAAAGATAGATCAATACGTAGGTCAGACCTGTGTTTCAATACCCCACCAATTGGATACCAAATCTAACCTTGGGCCACCCCTCCACCAATGAAGCACATCAGCCTCTCTTTAAAGCAGCTGCAGTCTTCCAACTACGACCAGGTTTTGGGCCTCTAACCCAACCCGAGCAGGGCCTCTAACCCCATCCTGGTTTTATGGGCCCCAAACACAACGGAATGCTAACCACCTTCCCCCCACCCCCCCCCCGTGCTTGCTAGACTCTGTTCTAATGAACTCGATTAGACCCTTTCCCAAGCCTGCAAATGATCGATCAGCTCCGACTAACGAAGAGCTGAAAACCAATGCGAAAACTGCACAGTGGGCCCGATTTCTGCACTCGCGATCGAAACAGCTCAACACCCTTGATCGCAAGCTTGTGTTTGGGGGTCTGTTGAGATCCCGGACGAGCCCCCAATGTAAATTGCTCGTTCTAAGCTTCCCCCCAGTCTAGTTTCAGTCAAAAATCACTGAATCAAGCATTTGAACATCTAAACTTTATTTTGACAAAACACAATTACAGTTCAACTACTATACCTAACCACCGCTTAACAAAGGGGAGGTCTTGCCTGACAAATTTGCTGTAATCCTTTGAAGAGGTAAATAGCAGGATAGATGAAGAAGTCAGTAGATGTTGTATACCTAGATTTTCAGAAAGCCTTTGATAAGGTGCCACATGGGAGGCTGCCGAGGAAGATGAAAGCCCATGGTATCAACCGGCAGATACTAGCATGGATATCAGGTTGGTTGGATGGCAAAGACAAAGAGTGGCAATAAAGGTGACTTTTTATGGTTAGCTGCCAGTAATTAGCGGAGTTCCGCAGGGCTTGCGGCTGGGGCCACTGCTGTTCACGTTGTATATTAATGATTAGGTTGAGGGGACTGACGGCTTTGTAGCCAAGTTTGCGGATGATACAAAAATAGGTGGAGGGGCAAGTAATGTAGAGAAAGCAGGGACTCTGCGGAAGGACTTGGATAGGTTGGGAGCGTGGGCAGAGAAGTGGCAGATGCAATATAGTGACGCAAAGTGTGGAGTCATGCATTTTGGCAGTAAGAATAAAGGCGTAGATTATTTTATAAATGGGGAGAGAATCCAGAAATAAAAGGTGCAAAGGAACTTGGGAGTTGATGCAGGATTCCCAAAATGTTAATCTGCAAGTCGAATCAGTCATAAAGAAAGCAAATGCAATGCTAGCATTTATTTTGAGAGGGCTTATATACAAAAACAGGTATGTAATGCTGAGGCTCTATAAGGCACTTGTCAGGCCCCATTTGGAATAATGTGAGCAATTTTAGGCACCATATCTGAGGAAGGATGTGCTGTCTCTGGAGAGGGTACAGAGGAGATTTATGATCCCAGGAACTAGTATAATGAGCATATGACGGCACTAGGCCTATATCCGCTGGAGTTTAGAAGAATGAGGGGGGACCTCAATGAAACACAGAATAGTGAAAGGCTTGGATAGAGTGGATGTGGAAAGGATATTTCCACAAGTGGGAGAGTCCAGCACTAGAGGTCATAGACTCAGTATTAAAGAACGTTCCTTTAGGAAGGAGATGAGAAGGAATTTCTTTAGTCAGAGGGTGGTGAATCTGTGGAATTCTTTGCCACAGAAGGCTGTGGAAACAAATTTTATTAGGGCAGAGATAAATAGATTCTTGATTAATACAGGTGTCAGAGGTTATAGGGAGAAAGCAGAAGAATGGGGGTTAGGAGGGAGAGATAGATCAGCCATGATTGAATGACGGAGTAGACTTGATGGGCCAAATGGCATAATTCTACTCCTATCACTTATTCTCTAATGAAAGCCATCAGGTATGCCAAGAGGCAATACCTGGACAAACTCGAATATATAATGACTCAGACACCCATCGATTGTAACAAGGCCTGAATACTATAAAAGGCTGCAAAGCGGTCAGGCAGCATCACTGGTGATAGTGCGCCCCTCTCTGATGAACTTAATCCATTCAATGCTCGCTTTGAGTAGAAGGCTAACAGGGTGATGACATCTGTCCCATCAGACTTGAGTGTGCCTTTTCCCCATGGTCTCTGTTGCAGGTTAGATCAGCCATCCTGAGGGTGAATCCATGGAAAGTAACTGGTTCAGATGAATTTCCACCCCTTGACCTTAGGAACTGTGTGGACTAATTAGCGGGAGTGTTCATGGATATCTTTAATCTCTCCCCAATCCGTTCTGAGGTACCCACATGCATCAAGAGGACCACTATCATCCTGGTGCCAAAGAAAAGCAAGATCTTATACCTTAATGACTACCATCCAGTGGCCTTGGCATTCACCATCATGAAGTGCTTCGAGAGGCTCGTTGTGGTACACATTAAATCCAGCCTACCCAGCAGTCTTGATCCACTGCAGTTTGCCTACTGCCACAACAGGTCCATGGCTAATGCCATCTCCCTGACCCTACACTCATCCTTGTAACACCTGGATAAGAAGGACACCTACATCAGACTCTTATTCATAACCAGCAGCTCTGCTTCCAATACCATTATCCCAGTCAGGCTCATCTCCAAACTCATAGAACTTGGAGTCAGCGTTCCCCTCTGCAACTGGATCCTCGACTTCCTCCCAACAGACCACAATCAGTAAGCATAGATGACCACTCATCCTCTATGATAATCCTCAACACTGGTGCCCCACAAGGATGCGTTCTCAGCCCCCTGCTATACTCTTAAACGCTCATGATTGTGCAGCCAAATATCAATCCAACTCAATTTACAGGGCTCTCGGTTAACTTTTTTTTCCTGTTGCCAGCCGGGCAACCTTGGCAGCTTTTTAGGTTGCCAAATGACAGTTAAGGTGGTAATTTAAGATGGCTTGCATGACGCGTGCGATAATGTGCTCAGACGAAGTGCGTAGTTACCAGTCGGAATTATACTCAATGAAGCATTCACATATTATTACTGCTTCAAATAAAGTCACAAACTAAACATATTCACCAATCAAGACATGATATATCCCACAATGACATGCAGCAAAATTATAAGACAGTATCTCAACTCTTTCTACACATTGCAATTAATGCAATTTCTATTAGTTCTTTCCACTTCCAAACAAAAATGTGGTTGGATTATTCAGCGTATGATCAACCTGTGTCAATAAATCCTGGACCATGGTAAAATATATGCGTACGTATAGTTGTGAATGTTGATCATTAAATAATTACAGTACTGATATTCCATATTAAGAGCATTGATTTGCCGTTAAAATGAATTCTGTAATAACGTGTCAATGGTAGCAGTGACAATCGAACACTGCGATTTTAATGTTTCACGTGTTCACAATTTAATTAATCCATCTTTATGGATTAAAACAAAATAACATTGGGAATTAAAACACATTTGATTGCATTCCGTTATCAAACATAATCAATGTTCGCTCTGAAGACATTTCCAGCACAAAAGGGTCATGGAGGGGGGTGTGTGTGAATCAGTGCGGGGTGGATAGATGGCAGGGGTGGGGGTTAGAAGGCAGTCGGTGCAGAATGGATGGATTGAGGCAGGTGAATTAGTACGTGTTGGTTGGAGTAGGTAAAATTGTGAGGGGAGAGCACGGGGGATGTCAGTGGTGTTGAATGGGGGGTGTTCAGTTCGGGATGGATGGGGGTAGACAAAAGTGCTGTAGAAACTCAGCGGGTGAGGCAGCATCTATGGAGCGAAGGAAATCGGCAAGGTTTCGGGTTGAGCCTTCTTCAGACTGTTCCCCCCCATTCTTCTTGAATGGGAGGATCAGTACAGGATGGATGGGGGGGGGGAGATCAGCGCAGGATGAATGGGGAGGGGGGGTCAGTACAGTGTGGATCGGAGGGTCTGTGCAGGATGAATGGCGAATCACTACAGGATGAATGAGGGGAAGGGGGGAAGGTGCAGGGTAAATGGAGGGTGGGTCAGTACGGGATGAATGCGTGGATTAGTACAGGATGGATGGGGGATCAGTACAGGATGGATGGAGGAGAAGTGCAGGATGGATGGGAAAGAGGTAAGTACAGGGTGAATTGGGGAACCAGTGTAGGATGGATGGGGGGGTGGGTGGTTGTCAGAAAAATCAATGCGAGGTGGATAGGGTGATCAGCACAGGATGAATAGATGGGGGGGGGGTAGATGGGGAGGGAAGCACTGGGGATGTCAGTGAGGACTGAATAGACGCGGGAATGGGGATCAGTGTGGGACGGAGTGGAGGGGTCCCAGGATAAGGGGGTGGAGGGGGCGTACAAGAGAGAGAGAGAGAGAGAGAGGGAGAGGGGGGTGGCAAGGTGGGGAGGAAGGAAGGTCAGCGCTCCTCGGACAACATCGCCCCGCTGCCTTGGCCGTTGGGAACTCCTCGCCACGCCTCCCTCCTCCGCCAGCCAACAGCAAGGTGCGGGGCCGAGCGGTGCAGCTCAAAGATCCTATAGCTATAGGATCTTTGGTGCAGCTGCTTCAGATGAGTCGGAGCGAATGATGGGCCCCGCACAGCGGCAGCAGCGGCCGCGATCGCGGCTCCACCGCCTCCTCCTCCCGCCCGCCCTGATAAGGGCCGCTGCTTGTAAATCCGCTAACGGCGCAAAACAAACCCTCCCGCACGCCGAGGCCTCCCCTCCCTCCCTCGGCGTGCGGGAGGGTTTGTTTCGAAAGCGGTTATCGCCGTTAGCAGATTTGCAAGCAGCGGCCCTTATCAGGGCGGGCAGGGGGCGGGAGTAGATGGAGCCGCTGCTGCCGCTGTGCGGGGCCCGTCGTTCGCTCCGACCCTTCCTCACCCCGCACCTAGTATCTTTGCCCCGCAATACAGCCGTCACCGCCGACACAAAACATCGCTTCCTTTTCTCCAGAGATGCTGCCTGACCCGTGGAGTTACTCCAGTTTTTTGTGTCTATCTTTGGTACAAACCAGTATCTGGTTGCCAAGCCGGGCAAAATGACTCAGTGTTTAGGTTGCCCGGCGGCGCTTTGAGTGGTCAGTGGCACCCGGGCAACCGCTAATTTGGAGCCCTGATTTACAAGTTCGCAGACGACACCACCTTAGTGGGCCAGATATCAAAAAATGACTAGACAGAGTACAGGAAGGAGATTGAGAACCTTGTAACCTGGTGTCAAGACTAAAAACCTCTCCTTCAATGTCAACAAGATAAAGAAGATTGCGATTGACTTCGGTAAGCGAAGCAGTACACATATACAGGTATTTATTGATGGCATTGAAGTAGAGATGGTTGAAAGCTTCAAGCTTATAGGAATAAGCATCACCAGCAATTTATTCTGGACGAGCCACATTGAAGCCATGGCCAAGAAGCACACCAACGCCTCTATTTCTTTAGAAGGCTTAGGGGGATCAGCATGTCCCTCACCAACTTCTGCAGATGTGCTGTAGAAAGCATTTTAGCATGATGCAACACAGCCTGGTTTGGGAATAGTAACATCAAAGACCACAAGAAGTAGCAGAGTTGTGGACGTAACCCAGATCATCACGTAGACCAACCTCCCCTCTGTTGACTCCATCTACACTTCATGATGCCTCGGCAAGGCCACCAGCATAATCAAGGACCAATCTCACCCTGGTCACTCCTTCTTCTCCCCTCGCCCATTAGGCAGAAGGAACAGAAGTTTGAAAACACATACCTCCAGATTCAAGGACAGTTTCTTCCCGCCTGTAATCAGGCAACTGAACGGCCCTCTCATCAGCTAGAGTGTGGTCCTGACCTCCCATCTACCTCATTGGAGACCCTCATTGAACTATCTTTAATCAGACTTTGCCTTGCACTAAATGTTGTACCCTTTATCCTTGCTCTGTAAATGGCTTGATTGTAACCATGTATAGTCTTTTCTTTGACTGGATAACACACGTGACAATAATAAACTAAACTATCCCAAACCTATCTAGACCCTTCATAATTTTATATACGTCAACCATGTCCTGTCTTAATCTTTATCATTCCAGATAAAACAGACCTAGCCTCTCCAGCTTCTCCTCACAGACCTCAATTGTTCAATTAAGCTCTTTTGTAAACAAAAATCTGTTGAATTAATATTTTTGGAACAAGCATGGAAAATACAATGAAAGCAACACACCTTGGTCTCTCTGGTGACGAGTTAGGACTACGAGGTGGTGGTGTCCGGGGTACAGCAGCTCTTGGAGCAATGGTGGCTGCAGGAACCAAACCATGAGCTATGTGTTTCTAGACAAATGGTCAAAAAAATGTTAGGAAGGATAACGAGAATAATACAGGGAATCTCAGAGAACTAGAAAAATTGTTATATTTCAAGATTAAAAAAGAAATTCCAGTGCAAAAATCAATTCAAGATGACCTTATTTCACAAAACTAGCACTTTTACATTCAGTTTGCACCCAATGAAATTATATCCAATGCCTATTTTCCAGCACATCATTGCATTCATATCAAATATGAAATATGTGATATGAATATTCATGAAATATGTATTAAAAAAAATTCTTGGTGTGGCTGTCAAATTCAGTGCAAACTTTAAATAGATCTACTTATTACAAAATGACAGTGTCAACATAACTTGAATCATGATAAACTATTGCAATAATCAGGCTTCAGCAATATTTATTTTTAACCAGAATGGATTAGAGAATTTTAGCTACAAGGAGAAGGTAGGACAGAGGGAAGGCAGATGAGATCAGTTTAACTTAACATAATGTGTAAGAAAGAACTGCAGATGTTTGTTTAAATCAAAGGTAAACACAAAATGCTGGAGTAACTCAGCGGGTCAAGCTGCATCTCTGGAGAGAAGGAATGGGTGACGTTTCGGGTCGAGACCCATCTTCATTCCTTCTCTCCAGAGATGCAGCTTGACCCGCTGAGTTACTCCAGCATTTGTTGTCTACCCATGTTCAGCGCAAACATTGTTGGTTGTACTGTGCTGTACTGTTCTATGCAAGTTTCAAATACATAAATGTTATGAATAACACATTTATTTTTCATTCAATCTGCAATTCAAACTGTTCAATTGATTTTAAATTATCAATATAAAAAAGTTTGGTAATATATCTGTTAAAGCATTCTGGCCTTTTATGATAATCAGTAGGTTTGAGTTGCGGTTAACATATACGTCAAGGGTTCTGTTTTGGACTTTCGTCTATGCCCCTAGAGCCGTTTATTTCTCTTTGAGAAGTGGTGGAGTTTCCCCACCCTAAGTATGTTTGAGGCTATTTAGCTCCTGCAATTATTTTCTATTTTCAGTAAAACTATCCTGACATTTTCTGGAAGAGAAACCCAGAGGTGCAACAGATCTCAAGAGGATCTAGATGTCCTGGGCATGCTGTAGCATCCTTTTGGTTGCTGGTAATCAAGTTATCTATGAGGTGCTGCCTGAGAAGCTATCTTTGCTGGCTTCTCAAGACCTTCAAAACTGATATTTTTCCAGCAATGTTTCCGCTGTTACTGTAGTTTTGAGAACAGGCTGATGGAGATAACAGAACAGAAATAGAAAGTGGAGTCCAACAGCGACTCGTAAATATCCTATAATAGAATGGTAGTTGGGAGCAAATTCTTCAAATTTGGCTGCCCATAGAACTCCAGCTCATTTATACAACTACAACATAAGCTCATAAGTTCATAAGACATAGGAACAGCATTTGGCCCATCAAGTATTCTCAGCCATTCAATCATGGCTGATTTATCTTTTTCTCTCAACTCCATGCTCCTGCCTTCTCCCTTAACCTTTTGATACCTTTACTAATCAACAACCTATCAATCTCCACTTAAAAAATAACAAAAGACTTGGCTTCGACAGCTGTCAGCAGCAATGAATTCCATAGATTCACAACTCTCTGGCTAAAGATTTCCTCCTCATCTCCTTTCTAAAGATGCGTCCTTTTATTCTGGGGATGTGTCCTCTGGTCATAGACTCCCCCACTAGTAGAAACATCCACTCTATCCAGGCCTTTCATTATTCAGTACGTTTAAATGAAACCCCCCAATATCCTTCAGAACTCCAGCGAGTCCAGGCCCAGAGCTGTCAAACGCTTACCATAAACAGCAGGTAGACACAGAGTGCTGGAGTAACTCAGCGGCTCAAGACAGACACAGAGTGCTGGTGAATCTCTGGAACTCTCTGCCACAGAGGGTAGTTGAGGCCAGTTCATTGGCTATATTTAAGAGGGAGTTAGATGTGGCCCTTGTGGCTAAGGGGATCAGGAGGTATGGACAGAAGGCAGGTACGGGATACTGAGTTGGATGATCAGCCATGATCATATTGAATGGCGGTGCAGGCTCGAAGGGCCGAATGGCCTACTCCTGCACCTATTTTCTATGTATCTATGTACCATACGTTAACCCATTCATCTCCAGGATCATTCCCGTAAACCTTCACTGGACCCTCTCCAACACCACTTCCCTCCTTAGATATGGGACCCAAAACTGCCCAATACACCAAATACAGTCTGACCAGTGCCTTATAAAACCTCAGCATTACATCCCTGCTTTTATATTCTAGTCATGTTGAAATGAATGCTAACATGGCTTTTGCCTTTCTCACTACCAATTCAACTTGCAAATTAACCTGCACCACCACTCTAAGACTCTTTGCACCTCCAATTTCTAAATCTTCTCCCCATTTAGAAAATAGTCCATGCCTTTATTCCTACTACCAAAGTGCATGACCACACACATTGCTACGCTCTATTCCATCTGCCACTTCTTTTCCCACTCTGCCAATATCCCTCTGCGGACTCTCTACTTCCTCTGCACTACCTACCTCTCCACCCGTCTTCGTATCATCTGGGTGGCACGGTAGCGCAGTGGTAGAACTGCTGCCTTATATCGACAATTATAGCTCTCCATTCTGCTATGGGGCATCTGGATTACAGAAATATGCTAATTTTCTAAACCTAAACCACATTGTTAACGTTCAGGGTGTCATCAGTTTATTTTACGACTCACCATTCTCATTTTCACTAATCCAATGCTGAATTTAAAACTCTTAAATCTTCTGCCACACATTCTAAATTATTCAAGGTATCTCAGAGGTCCTGCATCCACTTTAGCATCAACTACTTCTCGCTGCGTCGTTCAATTTGACAATAATTGACGGAATATACTTTAAGAATCGTGCATGCAATTCATATATTACCGTAGAGTATTTTACACATTCACAATAATAGTGCCTTTGTTTTCTGATCAGAATTGTTCAGGATATCCTAAATCTCTTCGTCGTGGATTCCGTAGAGAGTGAACATAATTATTGAATGGATAACCCTGCAACGGCCCCATCGTATGTTTGAGTTAGAAACACTTTGCGAAATCTGATCACACTTACAAACGGTATGTTATCCTTTCTTCTAAATGAAAATGGCATTTCGTTTTGCGGCTGAAACGCAGAGACGGCTGCGACACTTTTAAACAGCAGGTAGACACAGAGTGCTGGAGTAACTCAGCGGCTCGACACAGACACAGAGTGCTGGAGTAACTCAGCGGCTCAGGACAGACACAGACACAGAGTGCTGGAGTAACTCAGCGGCTCAGGACAGACACAGACACAGAGTGCTGGAGTAACTCAGCGGCTCAGGACAGACACAGAGTGCTGGAGTAACTCAGCGGCTCGACACAGACACAGAGTGCTGGAGTAACTCAGCGGCTCAGGACAGACACAGAGTGCTGGAGTAACTCAGCGGCTCAGGACAGACACAGACACAGAGTGCTGGAGTAACTCAGCGGCTCAGGCAGCATCTGTGGCGAGCCAGGGCCCAAGGCACTCACCAGTGAAACCTCACCCCATTGGATCGACTGCCGCCAATTACCCAATCACAGGCCGCGGTCATTATCCTAGCAACGGGGCCTGTTGGAACCCCGACCCTGCCAACCAGTAGCTAGAGTAGCTATATAATCTTGTTAAAGAAGGAACTGCAGATGCTACGACTGAATTAATGGCAATTCAATGGGCTCTATGGTGGATTGAGGAAGCCAGTTTTAGAGAAGCCATTATCTGTTCTGATTCTGCAGCTGCTCTTGAAACATTAAGAGTAGGGAAATCTAAAGCTCGTCCTGACATTCTAAATGAAATCTTGAGTGTGTTTTCTAGAATTGGGTTTGCGTGTAACATCACTTTTTGCTGGGTTCCCGGGCATGCTGGGGTGAGGGGGAATGAGCAGGTGGACCTCATAGCAAAGGAGAGTTTAAGAAGAGAAATAGATATCCATGTATCATTGGGGAGAGTGGAACTGAGAGAAATAATTAAAGAGGGATTAACAAAAGAATGGCAGAGAGGATGGGAAATGGAAGTCAGGGGTAGACACTACTTTTCTATACAATCTGAAGTTAGGAAAATATGTTTCTGTACATCTCTGTCCCGTAGGGACTCAGTTAAACTGTGTAGATTGAGGTTGGGACACTGGGTTAAATTACTATTTGTGCATTGTAGGGAAACATGTTTCTGGCTTGTGTGAATGTGGGAGTAATGAGACAGTTAAGCATGTTTTCCTAGAATGTAAAAAGTATAGGGTAGAAAGAAAAGTATTATTTGTTAGACTGACAGGACTTGGAGTTGAGGCTTTTTCTGTTTTTATCTTTGTTTGGACACAATGAGAAACATCAACTGATATCCAGGGCTGTTCTTCAATTCCTGCAAGTTACAGGACTGTATGTAAGAATTTAGTTCAAACTTTGACCTGTGGGGGGCAGTAATACGCTTAGCAGCGTCTACACTGCCGGAATCCTACAAGAAGAAGAAGAAGTAGAAGAACTGCAGATGCTGGAAAATCGAGGATACACAAAAATGCTGGAGAAACTCAGCGGGTGCAGCAGCATCTATGGAGCGAAGGAAGTGAAGGAAATAGGTAAAGTTTTGGGCCGAAACCCTTCTTCAGACAACGTTCTCACTCCCAAATAACTACGGGACAAATGGTCAAAATACGGGACAAATTCCCGACGGCAATTCGTTGAGCGACTCGGCCGTGGCTGAGTGAATGATGAGTTGGCCCGGGTGCTGGACCGCACACAAAGCCCAGCCGGCGGGCCAGCTGAGGAGTTTTGGTCCGGCACCCCATCCAACTCATGAGAAGTCAAGTCAAGTCACTTTTATTTATATAGCACATTAAATTAAAACTCTCGTTGGGCAAAGTGCTTTACATTTACGTGGAGGTACTAACGTTATACAACAGTGGTTCATGGATTAAATACAAACATCACTACATACAATATAGCCCTCGCTCAGAGGACGTCAAGAAAGGCTTACATAGATACATAGAAAATAGGTGCAGGAGTAGGCCATTCGGCCCTTCGAGCCTGCACCGCCATTCAATATGATCATGGCTGATCATCCAACTCAGTATCCCGTACCTGCCTTCTCTCCATACCCTCTGATCCCTTTAGCCACAAGGGCCACATCTAACTCCCTCTTAAATATAGCCAATGAACTGGCCTCAACTACCCTCTGTGGCAGAGAGTTCCAGAGATTCACCACTCTGTGTGAAAAAGTTTTTCCTCATTTCGGTCTTAAAGGATTTCCCCCTTATCCTTAAGCTGTGACCCCTTGTCCTGGACTTCCCCAACATCGGGAACAATCTTCCTGCATCTAGCCTGTCCAATCCCATAAGAATTTTGTACGTTTCTATAAGATCCCCTCTCAATCTCCTAAATTCTAGAGAGTACAAGCCAAGTCTATCCAGTCTTTCTTCATATGAAAGCCCTGACATCCCAGGAATCAATCTGGTGAACCTTCTCTGCACTCCCTCTATGGCTATAATGTCCTTCCTCAGATTTGGAGACAAAAACTGTATGCAATACTCCAGGTGTGGTCTCACCAAGACCCTGTACAACTGCAGTAGAACCTCCCTGCTCCTATACTCAAATCCTTTTGCTATGAAAGCTAACATACCATTCGCTTTCTTCACTGCCTGCTGCACCTGCATGCCTACTTTCAATGACTGGTGTACCATGACACCCAGGTCTCGCTGCATCTCCCCTTCTCCTAATCGGCCACCATTTAGATAATAGTCTGCTTTCCTGTTTTTGCCACCAAAGTGGATAACCTCAGATTTATCCACATTATACTGCATCTGCCAAACATTTGCCCACTCACCCAGCCTATCCAAGTCACCTTGCAGTCTCCTAGCATCCTCCTCACAGCTAACACTGCCCCCCAGCTTAGTGTCATCCGCAAACTTGGAGATGTTGCCTTCAATTCCCTCATCCAGTTCATTAATATAAATTGTAAATAGCTGGGGTCCCAGCACTGAGCCTTGCGGTACCCCACTAGTCACTGCCTGCCATTGTGAAAAGGACCCGTTTACTCCTACTCTTTGCTTCCTGTTTGCCAGCCAGTTCTCTATCCACATCAATACTGAACCCCCAATACCGTGTGCTTTAAGTTTGTATACTAATCTCTTATGTGGTACCTTGTCGAAAGCCTTCTGAAAGTCCAGATACAACACATCCACTGGTTCTCCCCTATCCACTCTACTTGTTACATCCTCGAAAAATTCTATAAGATTCGTCAGACACGATTTACCTTTCGTAAATCCATGCTGACTTTGTCCAATGATTGCACCACTTTCCAAATGTGCTGCTATCCCATCTTTAATAACTGACTCTAGCAGTTTCCCCACTACCGATGTTAGACTAACTGGTCTGTAATTCCCCATTTTCTCTCTCCCTCCCTTCTTAAAAAGTGGGGTTACGTTTGCTACCCTCCAATCCTCAGGAACTACTCCAGAATCTAAAGAGTTTTGAAAAATTATCACTAATGCTTCCACTATTTCTGGAGGTACTTCCGTAAGTACTCTGGGATGCAGCCTATCTGGCCCTGGTGATTTATCGGCCTTTAATCCATTCAATTTACCCAACACCACTTCACGACTAACCTCGATTTCACTCAGTTCCTCCATCTCCTTTGACCCGCGGCCCCCTGCTATTTCCGGCAGATTATTTATGTCTTCCTTAGTGAAGACGGAACCAAAGTAGTTATTCAATTGGTCCGCCATATCCTTGTTCCCCATGATCAATTCACCTGTTTCTGACTGCAAGGGACCTACATTTGTTTTAACTAATCTCTTTCTCTTCACATATCTATAAAAACTTTTGCAGTCAATTTTTATGTTCCCTGCCAGTTTTCTTTCATAATCTATTTTCCCTTTCCTAATTAAGCCCTTTGTCCTCCTCTGCTGGTCTCTGAATTTCTCCCAGTCCTCTGGTATGCTGCTTTTTCTGGCTAATTTGTACGCATCATCTTTTGCTTTGATACTATCCCTGATTTCCCTTGTTATCCACGGATGCACTACCTTCACTGATTTATTCTTTTGCCAAACTGGGATGAACAATTTTTGTAGTTCATCCATGCAGTCCCTAAATGCCTTCCATTGCATATCCACCGTCAACCCTTTTAGAACTAATTGCCAGTCAATCTTGGCCAATTCACGTCTCATACCATCAAAGTTACCTTTCTTTAAGTTCAGAACCGTTGTTTCTGAATTAACAATGTCACTCTCCATCCTAATGAAGAACTCAACCATATTATGGTCACTCTTGCCCAAGGGGGCACGCACAACAAGACTGCTAACTAACCCTTCCTCATTACTCAATACCCAGTCTAGAATAGCCTGCTCTCTCGTTGGTTCCTCTACATGTTGGTTTAGATAACTATCCCGCATACATTCCAAGAAATCCTCTTCCTCAGCACCCCTGCCAATTTGATTCACCCAATCTATATGTAGATTGAAGTCACCCATTATAACTGTTTTGCCTTTGTTGCACGCATTTCTAATTTCCTGTTTGATGCCATCCCCAACTTCACTACTACTCCTAGGTGGCCTGTACACAACACGCACCAGCGTTTTCTGCCCCTTCGTGTTTCGCAGCTCTACCCATACCGATTCCACATCCTCCAAGCTAATTTCCTTCCTTTCCACTGCGTTAATCTCCTCTCTAACCAGCAACGCTACCCCGCCTCCTTTTCCTTTCTCTCTATCCCTCCTGAATATTGAATATCCCTGGATGTTCAGCTCCCAGCCTTGGTCACCCTGGAGCCATGTCTCCGTGATCCCAACTATATCATAATCATTAATTGCTATCTGCACGTTCAACTCATCCACCTTATTACGAATGCTCCTTGCATTGACACACAAAGCCTTCAGGCTTGTTTTTACCACGCTCTTACCCCTTATACAATTATGTTGAAAAGTGGCCCTTTTTGATTTTTGCCCTGGATTTGTCTGCCTGCCACTTTTACTTTTCACCTTGCTACCTATTGCTTCCGCCCGCATTTTACACCCCTCTGTTTCTCTGCTCACCCATTTAAGAACCCCACCACCTCTTATTCTCTGTTTATTATTGTTTTCTTCTTTCCCGCCTACATGTTGGGTCTGAGTACTTTCCTTCTCTGCCTCCTGCCTCACACACTGTCTAATAGCATTCTCTATTTGAGTCCCTTCCCCCAACCATTCTAGTTTAAAGTCTCCCCAGTAGCCTTTGCAGATCTCCCCGCCAGGATATCGGTCCCCCTCAGGTTCAAGTGCAACCCATCCTTTTTGTACAGGTCGCACCTTCCACAAAAGAGGTCCCAATGATCCAGAAATTTGAATCCCTGCCTTCTGCACCAGTCCTTCAGCCACGCATTTATCCTCCACCTCGCTCCATTCCTACTCTCACTGGCGCGTGGCACAGGCAGTAATCCCGAGATTGTTACCTTTTCTGTCCTTCTCTTTAACTCCCCTCCTAACTCCCTAAATTCTCCTTTCAGGACCTCTTCTCTTTTTTTACCTATGTCATTGGTACCTATATGTACCACGACCTCGGGCTGCTCTCCCTGCCCTTTCAGGATATCTTGGACACGTTGAGACACATCACAGACCCTGGCACCAGGGAGGCAAACTACCGTCCGGGTCTCCCGACTGCATCCACAGAATCGCCTGTCTGACCGCCTAACTATAGAGTCCCCTATTAGTATTGCCCTCCTCTTCTTTTCCTTACCCTTCTGAGCAACAGGACCGGTCTCTGTACCGGAGGCCCGGCCGCTGTCGCTACCCCCAGGTAGGCTGTCCCCCCCCAACAGTGCTCAAACAGGAGTACTTATTGTCAAGGTGTACAGCCACCGGGGTACTCTATAGTCCCTGTCTGTGCCCCTTGCCTCTCCCAACCGTGATCCACTTGCCTGCCTCCTGTGGTCTTGGAGTGACCACCTCCCTGTAACTCCTCTCAATGACTTCCTCGCTCTCCCCGACCAGACCTTGAGGTTAATGAGCCATTAGGAGGCAGTGATCATAACATGGTCAGGTTTAATCTACAATTGGAGAGGGGGAAGAGTAGATCGGAGGTGTCAGTGTTGCAGTTGAATAAAGGGGACTATGGGACTATGAGGGAGGAGCTGGCCAAAGTTGACTGGAAAGATACACTAGCAGGGATGACAGTGGAACAAAAATGGCAGGTGTTTCTAGGAATAATACAGAAGGTGTAGGATCAGTTCAATCCAAGGAGGAAGAAAGATTCCAAGGGGACAAAGGGATGACCATGGCTGACAAGGGACGTCAGGGACAGTATAAAAATTAAAGCGAAGAAGTACAACGTAGCCAAGATGAGCGGGAAGCAAGAGGATTGGGTAATGTTTAAAGAGCAACAGAAGATAACCAAAAAGACAATACGGGGAGAAAAGATGAGGTACGAAGGTAAGCTAGCCAAGAATATAAAGCAGGATAGTAAAAGCTTCTTTAGGTATGTGAAGAGGAAAAAAATTAGTTAAGACCAAAGTTGGACCCTTGAAGACCGAAAAAGGTGAATTTATTATGGGGAACAAGGAAATGGCAGATGTTGAACAGGTATTTTGGATCTGTCTTCACTAAGGAGGACGCAAACAATCTTCCTGATATAGTAATGGCCAGAGGATCTGGGGTGACGGAGGAACTGAAGGAAATCCACATTAGGCAGGAAATGGTGTTGGATAGACTGATCGGACTGAAGGCTGATAAATCCCCAGGGCCTGATGGTCTGCATCCCAGGGTACTTAAGGAAGTGGCTCTAGAAATCGTGGATGCATTGGTGATAATTTTCCAATGTTCTATAGACTCAGGATCAGTTCCAGTGGATTGGAGGGTAACTAATGTTATCCCACTTTTTGTGGAAGGCAGGAGAGAGAAAACAGGGAATTATAAACCAGTTAGCCTGACATCTGTGGTGGGAAAGATGCTGGAGTCAATTATAAAAGATGAGATAGCCGAACATTTGGATAGCAGTAACAGGATCGGTCTGAGTCAGCATGGATTTACGAAGGGGAAATCATGCTTGACTAATCTTCTGGAGAACTAGGAAAATGGACAAGGGAGAGCCAGTGGATGTAGTGTACCTGGACTTTCAGAAAGCATTTGATAAGGTCCCACATAGGAGATTAGTAGGCAAAATTAGGGCACATGGTATTGGGGATGGAGTGCTGACATGGATAGAAAAGTGGTTGGCAGACAGGAAACAAAGAGTAGGGATTAACGGGTCCCTTTCAGAATGGCAGGCAGTGACTAGTGGGGTGCCTCAAGGCTCGGTGCTGGGACCGCAGCTATTTACAATATACATCAATGATTTGGATGAAGGGATTCAAAGTAACATTAGCAAATTTGCAGATGACACAAAGCTGGGTGGCAGTGTGAACTGTGAGGAGGATGCTATGAGAATGCAGGGTGACTTGGACAGGTTGGGGGAGCGGGCAGATGCATGGCAGATGAAGTTTAATGCGGATAAATGTGAGGTTATCCACTTTCGTAGCAAAAACAGGAAGGCAGATTACTATCTAAATTGTGTCAAGTTGGGAAAAGGGGAAGTACAACGGGATCTGGGGGTCCTTGTTCTTCAGTCAATGAAAGCAAGCTTGCAGGTACAGCAGGCAGTGAAGAAAACGAATGGCATGTTGGCCTTCATAACAAGATGAGATGAGTACAGGAGCAGAGAGTACCTTCTGTAGTTGTATAGGGCCCTAGTGAGACCACACCTGGAGTATTGTGTGCAGCTTTGGTCCCCTAATTTGACGAAGGACTTTCTTGCTATTGAGGGAGTGCAGCGTAGGTTTACAAGGTTAATTCCCAGGATGGCGGGACTGTCATATGCTGAGAGAATGGAGCGGCTGGGCTAGTATACTCTGGAGTTTAGGATGAGAGGGTATCTTGTTGAAACATAAGATTATTAAGGGTTTGGACACGCTAGAGGCAGGAAACATGTTCCCGATGTTGGGGGAGTCCAGGACCATGGGCCACAGTTTAAGAATAAGGGATATTAAAGATGGGATAGCAGCACATTTGGAAAGTGGTGAAATCATTGGACAAAGTCAGCATGGATTTATGAAAGGTAAATCATGTCTGACGAATCTTATAGAATTTTTCGAGGATGTAACTAATAGAGTGGATAGGGGAGAACCAGTGGATGTGTTGTATCTGGACTTTCAGAAGGCTTTCGTCAAGGTCCCACATAAGAGAATAGTGTACAAACTTAAAGCACACGGTATTGGGGGTTCAGTATTGATGTGGATAGAGAACTGGCTGGCAAACAGGAAGCAAAGAGTAGGAGTAAACGGGTCCTTTTCACAATGGCAGGCAGTGACTAGTGGGGTACCGCAAGGCTCAGTGCTGGGACCCCAGCTATTTATAATTTATATTAATGAACTGGATGAGGGAATTGAAGGCAACATCTCCAAGTTTGCGGATGACTCTAAGCTGGGGGGCAGTGTTAGCTGTGAGGAGGATGCTAGGAGACTGCAAGGTGACTTGGATAGGCTGGGTGAGTGGGCAAATGTTTGGCAGATGCAGTATAATGTGGATAAATGTGAGGTTATCCACTTTGGTGGCAAAAACAGGAAAGCAGACTATTATCTAAATGGTGGCCGATTAGGAAAAGGGGAGATGCAGCGAGACCTGGGTGTCATGGTACACCACTCATTGAAAGTAGGCATGCAGGTGGAGCAAGGCAAGGCAATGCAGGAAGATTGTTCCCGATGTTGGGGAAGTCCAGGACAAGGGGTCACAGCTTAAGGATAAGGGGGAAATCCTTTAAGACCGAGATGAGAAAAAACTTTTTCACACAGAGAGTGGTGAATCTCTGGAACTCTCTGCCACAGAGGGTAGTTGAGGCCAGTTCATTGGCTATATTTAAGAGGGAGTTAGATGTGGCCCTTGTGGCTAAAGGGATCAGGGGGTATGGAGAGAAGGCAGGTACGGGATACTGAGTTGGATGATCAGCCATGATCATATTGAATGGCGGTGCAGGCTCGAAGGGCCGAATGGCCTACTCCTGCACCTATTTTCTATGTATCTATGTATCTATAAGCAATTTAGAATGGAGATGAGGAAGCACTTTTTCACACATAGAGTTGTGAGTGTGGAATTCTCTGCCTCAGCGGGTGGTGGAGGCCTGTTCTCTGGTTACTTTCAAGAGAGAGCTAGATAGAGCTCTTAAAGATAGCGGTGTCAGGGGATATGGGGAGAAGGCAGGAAGATTGTGGATGATCAGCCATGATCACATTGAATGGCGGTGCTGGCTCGAAGGGCCGAATGGCCTACTATTGTCTACTGTCTATTGTCTAAAGCAACAAGGGACTAATTGACCAGGGAGTTACAACAGTCTCTGCGGAAAGACGAAAGGGGAAGAGATGGGAAGATGTGGCCAGTGGTGGGATCCTGTTGGAGGAATTTCGGAGGATTTCTGTTGTAGGTGAGGGCTGGTAGCGTGGAAGGTAAGGACAAGGGGGACTCTGTCCTCGTTACGAGTGGGAGGGGGGTGGGAAGGGAAGTGAGAGCGGAGCTGCGATATAGAAGAGATCCTGGTGAGAGCCTCATCTATAATAGAAGAGGGGAACCCCGTTCCCTAAAGAATGAGGACCTCTCCGATGCCCTGGTTTGGAACACGTCATCCTGTGCGCAGATGCGGCGTTATATATATATATATATATAAAAATATAAATCTTCCAATCACCTTTGATCCATAGATCACCTTGCTTTTCAAATATGCTTGTCAAAGTGAAAGCGCGTTTCACTAGGAGGGAGGGACCTGCTTCTGGAAGTGGGAAGATGAGCCGCTGCTGCTATAGAAACGTCGAAACGCAAGCGCTTTTTGTTTTTTTTGTAGTTTTTACAGATATGGCTACGATTTTCATTAAAACCGCAATAGTTAGTTCTAAGACAAAATCAACTGCGGGACATATTGGAGTTTTTATTTTTATTTTCTCTCTATTTTTAGCTTGGACTGGGCGCTTGCGTTGTGATTCCAGGTGCAAACTAAGTAAGTACTTTCCCCACAAGATTTCTCGCATCTGTGATCAGAGTTCAGTGGCCATCTCATGGGCCAGGCGTTACTTTGTTCAAGGCTCATTGTCATTCAGGTATGTTTTGGTTCGCAGTGGAGTTTCACCTGAGCCAGTTTCGGTCAGGTGCAGTGGTGTCAGATTTCCAAATATTTGGTGTGGTCCACATTTTTAGAAGACGATCAACTAACAGCACAACCTCGGATAGCTCCAAAAAAAAATCTCGCGGCTGAGAAGAGGTTTCCTTTGGGACGTGGATTGGGTCCGTTTCTGCCGTTCGTGGACAGATACCGTAGGCTGTAATCAGACCGCACTTTCTGAAGAAGGGTCTCGACCCGAAACGTCGGCTGTTCCTTCGCCCCATAGATGCTGCTTCACCCGCTAAGTTACTCCAGCTTTTTTGACTACCTTGCACTAATTCTTAGGTACTTTGTATGAAATAACTACCCTGCTTCTTTGTTCACTTGTTGGCGGTAACGTTACAGCATTTTAACTTTAGAACAAATAGTACTCGTATAAACAGGATTAACCGAGTTGTATTCGCGGTGGAAACAAAAAATGCTGGAGATTAGGCAGCATCTAGAAAGAGAAATAGTTAACAAAAGCCTTCGTTAAAACTAGGAAGGATAATAATTGGACTATATTTCTTTCCACTGATGCTGCTTTACTTGCGGAGATTTTCCAGCATTTACAGTTCTTTTTTAATTTAAGAATTCCAACATATACTTTTTTTTTAATTTTCCTTATTCCGAGCAGCCTATTATATACTATTATATACTTCCATATACTATTATATACTTCCTGGCGAGTTAAACAAAATAGTTGCTGAACCAGTTTTGTTGAAGAATGTAATTACCAATGCAGGAAGCTCCTAATATGGTGAGCAGCACATCCATTGTGGTGAATGAGACCACACTTCACCGATCGTGAGTTACAGGAGATTGCAGATGTGGTAAACCCTTGTGTAGGAAGGAATTGCTGATGCTGGTTTACACCGAAGATGGAAACAAAATGCTGGAGTAGCTCAGCGGGGCAGGCAGCATCAAAGATCCTATAGCTTGCTATAGGACCTTTGGGCAGCATCTCTGCAGAGAAGGCATGGGTGACGTTTCAGGTCGAGGCCCTTCTTTCTTCTGAATCTTCAGACTGGTTAGGAATAAGGGACAAGAGAGATATAGGTGCTGATGTGGAGAGCTAAAGAACAATGAATGAAAGATATGCAAAAAAGTAACGATGATAAAGGAAACAGGCCATTGTAAGCTGTTTGTAGGGTGAAAATGAGAAGCTGGTGCAACTTGGGTGGGGGAGGGATAGAGAGAGAGGGAATGCCGGGGCTACCTGAAGTGAGATAAATCAATATTCATACCACTGGGGTGTAAGCTGCCCAAGCAAAATATGAGATGCTGTTCCTCCAATTTGCATTCGGCTCACTCTGACAATGGGGGAGACCGAGGACAGAAAGATCTGTGTAGGAATAGGAAGGAGAATTAAAGTGTCCAGCAACCGGGTCTGAAGAAGGGTCTCGACCCGAAACATCACCCATTCCTTCTCTCCAGAGATGCTGCCTGTTACTCCGCTGAGTTACTCCAGCATTTGTGTCTAACCGGGAGATCAGGTTGGTTCACGTGGGCTGAGCGAAGGTGTTCCGCAAAACGATCGACCAGTCTGCGTTTGTTCTCTCCGATGTATAAGAGTCCACATCTTGAGCAACGGATACAGTAGATGAGGTTGGAGGAGGTGCAAGTGAACCTCTGCCTCACCTGAAAAGACTGTTTCTTGCAATGGAGACTGTGAGATCAAAAAAGGGGAGGGAGGTGTCAGAGGTGGTCCAAGTAAATTTGAGTGCAGGATGAAAATCGGTGGTGGAGTTGATGAAGTCCATAAGTTCTGCATGGGTGCAGGAGGTTGCACCGATGCTGTCATCAATGTAACGGAGATAGAGTTCGGGGATAGGGCCAGTGTACATCTGGAACAGGGATTGTTCAACGTACCCTACAAAGAGGCAGGCATAGCTAGTGCCCATGAGGGTGCCCATGGCTACCCCTTGAACGGAGGAAGTGGGAAGAGTCAAGGGAGAAGTTGTTGAGTGTGAGGACCAGGTGGAGTAGAATGTTAGTAGAGGGAAATTGGATGGTTCTGCGGCTGAGGAAGAAACAGGGCTTTAAGGCATTCCTGGTGGGGGGGATGGAGGTGTAGAGTGATGCTGGGGTGTAAGCTGCCCAAGTGAAATATGAGGTGCTGTTCCTCCAATTTGCGCTAGGCCTCACTCTGACAATGGAGGAGGCCCAGGACAGAAAGGCCAGTGTGGGAATGGGCAAAGTTATAGTGTGTAGCAAATGGCAGATCAGGTAGGTTTAGGCGGACTGAGCGGAGGTGTTCAGCGAAATGATTGCCAAGCCTGTGCTTAGTCTTGCCGATATATAGGAGTCCACACCTGGAACAGCGGATACAGTAGATGAGGTTGGAGGAGGTGCAAGTGGACCTCTGCCTCACCTGAAAAGACTGTCGGGGTCCTTGGACAGAACAGAGGGAGGAGGCATAGGGACAGGTGTCGCATCTTCTGCGGTTGCAGGGAATAGTACCCGGGAGGTGTGGTTTGGGTGGGAAGGGATGAGTTAACCAGGGATTTGCGGAGGGAATGGTGACTGTGGAAGGCGGAAAGGGATGGAGATGGGAAGATGTGGCTAGTGGTGGGATCCTGATGAAGGTGGCGAAAATTGTGGGTGATCACATCGTAATCCAATATTTAGTTCAATATATGTAACATGATCACCTAACACATTTATCTCCACCTTTACATTTTTTAATGGATGAATAATTGCTGAGGGTACTGTTGTTTTCAGGCTTTATTGTCATCGAGCCCTTTAGTTTCTCATAGATTTGGTTTAGTTTAGAGATACTACGTGGAAATAGGCCTTTCGGCCCACCGAGTCCATGCTAACCATCGATCACCCATGCACTAGTTCTATTTTATACTACAATGGCATCCTACAACAAAAATAAATATGTAGAATAGATCATTGTTAGCTAACAGAAGGTGACAACAAAGCATACAAAGATAAAATAAAGTCAGAAAGGGCAGTATGGGAATGGGTGGGGGAATTAAAGTGTTTAGCAACTGGGAGATTATGTAGATTTAGCAAACTGAGTGGAGGTGTTCAGCGAAACAATTGTCGTGCCTGCGTTTGGTCTTGTTGGTCTCTTGGTGTCCACACCTGGAACAGCGGAAGTGCTGACCTTTCTGTCCTGGGTCTCCTCCACTGTCAGAGTGAGGTCCAGCTTACAACCCAAAGGTATGAATATCGACTGCTCTAACTTCAAGTAACCCTTGCTTTCCCTCTCCATCCCTCCCCCATCCTAGTTTTCCGACCAGTCTGACTGTCTTCCCGATTACATTTTATCTTTGTTGTTGCCTTCCCCAAGCCAACAATGATACATTTCCCTTGAGCTTCATCCCCTTTGATGTTTTGTTTTCATACCTTAATCTTCCATATCTCTGTCTCCATCTCCCCTGACTCACAATCTGAAGAAGGGTCTTGACCCAAAACCACCCATTCCTTCTATCCAGAGATGTTGTCTGTCCCGCTGAGTTACACATTTAGTGTCCATCTTCATTGAAAATGGCTAGACGCCACAAGATCATTTTTTCCCTGTATTACTGGTCTTCTGACCCCCAAATAGAGATTAGAGATTCCTTTATTTGTCATTCAGACCTTTCGGTCTGAACGAAATTTCGTTGCCTGCAGTCATACATATAATAATAAATAACAAAACACACAATAAACACAAATTAACATTTGGTAACAAATTAACAAATAGTAGCCCGGATGTAGAGTGTAAGTTGCAGCAGGAGTTAAAACTGGCATGTAACAAAGGTAATGCCACTGTGGTGATGGGGGATTTCAATATGCAGGTAGACTGTGAAAATCAGATTGGTTCAGGACCCCAAGAAAGAGAGTTTGTAGAATGCCTCCGAGATGGATTCTTAGAGCAGCTTGTAATGGAGCCGACCAGAGAAAAGGCAATTCTGGATTTAGTGTTGTCCAATGAACCAGATATGATAAGAGAACTCGAGGTAAAGGAACCACTTGGAGGTAGTGATCATGATATGATTACTTTTAATCTGCAATTTGAGAAGGAGAACGTTAAATCGGAAGTGTCAGTGATGCAGTTGAACAAAGGGGACTATGAAGGCATGAGAGGGGAGCTGGCCAAAGTAGACTGGAAAGGGATCCTAGCAGGAATGATAGTGGAACAGCAATGGCAGGAATTTCTGGGCATAATCCGGAAGACGCAGGATCATTTCATTCTGGTAGGAGGCAACCGTGGCTGACAAGAGAAGTTAGGGATAGAATAAAACTAAAAGAAAAGATGTATAACACAACAAAGAGTAGCCGGAAGCCAGAGGATTGGGAAACTTTCATAGGACAAAAGAAGGAAACAAAACGGGCAATACGGGCTGAAAAGATGAAGTACGAAGGGACGCTGGCCAGGAATATAAAGAAGGACAGTAAAAGCTTCTTTAGATATGTTAAGGGAAAAAGAGTAGCAAAGTCAAATGTGGGTCCCTTCAAGGCAGACACGGGTGAAATTATTATGGGGAACAAGGAAATGGCAGAAGAGTTGAATAGGTACTTCGGATCTGTCTTCACTAAGGAAGTCACAAACAATCTCCCAGATGCACTGGAGGACAGAGGATCTAAGGGGGTAGAGGAACTGAAAGAAATTTTCATTAGGCGAGAAATAGTATTGGGTAGGCTAATGGGACTGAAGGATGATAAATCCCCTGGACCTGATGGTCTGCATCCCAGGGTCCTCAGGGAGGTGGCTCTAGAAATAGTGGACGCATTGGTGATCATTTTCCAATGTTCAATAGATTCAGGATCAGTTCCTGTGGATTGGAGGATAGCTAATGTTATCCCACTTTTCAAGAAAGGAGCGAGAGAGAAAACGTGGAATTACAGACCAGTTAGCCTGACTTCGGTGGTGGGAAAGATGCTGGAGTCAATTATTAAAGAGGTAATAATGGGGCATTTGGATAGCGGTAAAACGATTAGTCCAAGTCAACATGGATTTATGAAAGGGAAATCATGCTTGACTAATCTTCTGGAATTTTTTGAGGATGTGACAAGTAAAATGGATGAAGGGGAGCCAGTGGATGTAGTGTATCTAGATTTTCAGAAAGCCTTTGATAAGGTCTCGCACGGGAGACTGGTGACTAAAATTAGAGCACATGGTATTGGGGGTAGGGTGTTGACATGGATAGAAAATTGGTTGGCAGACCGGAAGCAAAGAGTAGGAGTGAACGGGTCCTTTTCAGAATGGCAAGCAGTGGCGAGTGGAGTGCCGCAAGGCTCGGTGTTGGGGCCGCAACTGTTTACCATGTATATTAATGATTTGGAAGAGGTAATTAGGAGCAACACTAGCAAGTTTGCAGATGACACAAAGCTGGGTGGCAGTGTGAACTGTGAAGAGGATGTTAGGAGGTTGCAGGGTGCCCTGGACAGGTTGAGTGAGTGGGAAGATGCGTGGCAGATGCAGTATAATATAGATAAATGTGAGGTTATCCACTTTGGCAGCAAAAACAAGGGGGCAGATTATTATCTCAATGGGGTTAGGTTAGGTAAGGGGGAGGTTCAGCGAGACCTGGGTGTCCTTGTACACCGGTCACTGAAAGTTGGCGTGCAGGTACAGCAGGCAGTGGAGAAATCTAATGGAATGTTGGCCTTCATAACAAGAAGATTTCAGTATAGGAGTAAAGAGGTTCTTCTGCAGTTGTATAGGGCTCTGGTGAGACCACATCTGGAGTATTGTGTACAGTTTTGGTCTCCTAATTTGAGGAAGGACATCCTTGTGATTGAGGCAGTGCAGCATAGGTTCACGAGATTGATCCCTGGGATGGGGGGACTGTCATATGAGGAAAGATTGAAAAGACTAGGCTTGTATTCACTGGAGTTTAGAAGGATGAGGGGGTATCTTATAGAAACATATAAAATTATAAAAGGACTGGACAAGCTAGATGCAGGAAAAATGTTCCCAATGTTGGGCGAGTCCAGAACCAGGGGCCACAATCTTAGAATAAAGGGGAGGTCATTTAAGACTGAGGTGAGAGAAAACGTTTTCACCCAGAGAGTTGTGAATTTATGGAATTCCCTGCCATAGAGGGCAGTGGAGGCCAAATCACTGGATGGGTTTAAGAGAGAGTTAGATAGAGCTCTAGGGGCTAGTGGAGTCAAGGGATATGGGGAGAAGGCAGGCACGGGTTATTGATAGGGGACGATCAGCCATGATCACAGTGAATGGCGGTGCTGGCTCGAAGGGCCGAATGGCCTCCTCCTGCACCTATTTTCTATGTTTCTATGTTTCTACAGAGTATCTTTCAACTGCATTGCTTGTTTAATTGTTAAAATAAAAGCACATTAAAAATATTCTTTGGTAAGTATGGGAATGATGTGGACTGAAGTACAGACGCATGAGACTGCAGATGGTGCAATCTGGAACAAATAAAATGGGCCATGGAGGAACTCAGCAGATCAGGCAGCATCTGTGGCGGGAAATTGACTGTCAACAGTTTGGGTTTGAGACCCTTCATCTCAAGTTCAAATGAATGGCCTTGATTTGAGACGTTGATTGTCCATTTCCATCCACAGATGCTGCTTGACCCACTAAGTTCTTCCAGCAGCTTATTTGTGTTGGACTGAAGTACGTTGATTAAAGAGTTCAAGGCCCAAAACGCTATTTATTAATAGCTGAACATTTATCATCTGGCCTTTAAGGTTCTAACTTGTCTTTAGATGTTACTTTCTTTCAAATATGTTTTCATGAGGTGGACCTCTGGGTGTGAGACTAATACTAAGTGAAACTCCGATAATCCGCTACCTTCAGGACATTGGTGGTGCCGGATTGCTGATTTTCTGGACAATGAGATGTTACTGATATGGGATATGGGGAGAAAGCAGGATAGGGGAACTGATTTCGGATGATCAGCCATGATCATATTGAATGGTGGTGCTGGCTCGAAGGGCCAAATGGCCTACTCCTCCACCTATTTTTAATGTTTCTATTGTTACTTCTATTAACAATCTAATACACATTTAATTCACCTTTTTGGGTTAGGTTATACAATGATATAGTAACATTTAAAGTTTAAACATTTAACATTTAAAAAGTTTAACGAGAACATGGGTGCAATATATTCATACATATTCATGTGTATGTTAATGAGTTGGTGTTTGAGAATTATGAGAACCTTTTTTCCCAGGATGGAAAAATCAAATACTAGAGGTCTTAGTTGCTGGGGTTGCTGGTTGAGGTAGATATGATATTTGGATGGACATATGGATATGCAGGGAATGGAGGGATATAGATTATATGCAGGTAGATAAGAGTTTGTCAGCATCATGTTCAGCACAAACATTATGGGCCAAATGGACTGATTCTGTGCGGTACTATTGTATGGTCTATATCAGATGTCTATACTGAGACTCTAGCTTGGTTTGTAATTGACTCTAGTTTGGTATCCCTGATGGCTTTGTGAAATTTGTACCTGTATTTCCTGTCTACATCGGAGTCCTGCAACTTGAAAAGTTGTGTGGAAACTGCACCCCAGTGAGTTTAAATAGACCAAGGCATGGACTTTGGAAATTTTCAAATCGAAATGGGCCCCATGTGAATATAATGGAAACATGATGAGTCCAGATGAGTTTAAAATGAGTGCGAGGAAACATCACTGCCTTATTCACATGCTGATCCATCCAAACTACCAGAATGTTAGTGTACTATTGTTATAGCAATTCAGATTATGTTAATTATCTTCAGAAAACTGTAAATTGCCCCTGTGAGTAATTCTAATCCTTAATGTGACAATTTTCTTAGTGTGCATAATGAACAAAGTACTTTGTAGTGATTTTTAATTATTTCAACAGGCAATGGCCCAGTCAGCAAACTACAAAGAAAACAAGGCTGACAAAAATGTAAGTGAACAAGATAATCCTAAGAAAGAACACCACCGTGATCATCGACGTCCAAACAATCATTCCCATCCTCACAAAAATCATGGGGATGGCAGCAGAAACAGCGGAGGAAGAGATTACTCCAAACAACATAGGGATCCAGAAAGAGATGCAAGGAGAGAATTACCAGACGAGAAAAGATCTCGAATCAGAGATGTCCACAATCGTGGACATCACACAAGGGAGGAGCAGCACCAAATGGAGAGGGAATATCATAAAAGGGAGAATCCAGACCATCACTACAAACATGAAATAAAACATCATTCACGAACACATGAAAATGTTTCACGTAGTAGCCAGCTGCCAAATTACAAAAATGAAAAAGAAATTCATTCTCCAGATGATGGTCAAGTTACCTACAGACATAAAAAGTAAGATGCTTATATCAATTTTGGAGAAAAGTAATCAAAATATTGTTTAATTTGAGTTGGTGAAATATTCAGTCATACAGCATGAAAACAGGCCCTTCAGCTCATCTTGCCCATGTCGACCAAGGTGTCTCATCTACACTAATTCCACTTTGGCCCATATCCCTCTGAACATCTCCTATCCATCTACCTGAACAAATGCTTGCTCCATACACCCACCACCCTCTTGTGAAAAAGTTGCCATTGAGATTCCTATTAAATCTTTCCCCTCTCACCTTAAACCTATGTCCTCAGGTTCTTGTTTAAGTAGGAACTGCAGATGCTGGAAAATCGAAGGTAGACAAAAATACTGGAGAAACTCAGCGGGTGAGGCGAAGGAAATAGGCAACGTTTCGGGTCGAAACCCTTCTTCAGACAGGTTCTTGATTCCCCTACTCTGCATCTACCCTATCTGTTTCCCTCATGATTTTATACACCTCTATAAGATCAACTTTCATCCTCTTATGCTCCAAGGGATGCATTCGTAGCCTACCCAACCTCTATATAGCTCAGGCCCTCAAGTCCTGGCAAAATCCTCATAAATCTTCTCTGCACTCTTTCCAGAACAACATCTTTCTTGTAGCAGGGTGACCAATACTGAACACAATACTCCAACTGTATTCTCACCATGGCATATTGTACAGCTGTAATATAACATCCCAACTTCCATACTCTACAGGTACACAAAAATGCTGGAGAAACTCAGCGGGTGCAGCAGCATCTATGGAGCGAAGGAAATAGGCAACGTTTCGGGCCGAAACCCTTCTTCAGACTGATGGGGGGTGGGGAGAAGAAAGGAAAAAGGCAGAGGAGGAGCCCGAGGGCTGAGGGATGGGAGGAGACAGCCCGAGGGCTGAGGAAGGGGAGGAGACAGCAAGGGCTAACAGGATTGGGAAAATTCAATGTTAATGCCCCCAGGATGCAGACTCCCCAAGCGGAATATGAGGTGCTGTTCCTCCAATTTCCGGTGTTGCTCGCTCTGGCCATGGAGGAGACCCAGGACAGAGAGGTCGGATAGGGAATGGGAGGGGGAGTTGAAGTGCTGAGCCACCGGGAGGTCAGGTTGGTTATTGCGGACCGAGCGGAGGTGTTCGGCGAAACGATCGCCAAGCCTCCGCTTGGTCTCACCAATGTAGATCAGCTGACATCTAGAGCAGCGGATGCAATAGATGAGGTTGGAGGAGATGCAGGTGAACCTCTGTCGCACCTGGAACGACTGCTTAGGTCCTTGAATGGAGTCGAGGGGAGAGGTGAAGGGACAAGTGTTGCATCTCTTGCGGTTGCAAGGGAAAGTGCCCGGGGAGGGGGTGGTACGGGAGGGAAGGGAAGAATTGACAAGGGAGTTACGGAGGGAGCGGTCTTTCCGGAAGGCAGACATGGGGGGAGATGGGAAGATGTGGCGAGTGGTGGGGTCACGTTGGAGGTGGCGAAACCGACGGAGGATTACTTGTTGTATGTGACAGCTGGTGGGGTGAAAGGTGAGGACTAGGGACTCTGCCCTTGTTGCGAGTGGGGGGATGGGGAGAGAGAGCAGTGTTGCGGGGTATGGCAGAGACCCTGGTGCGAGCCTCATCTATGGTGGAGGAGGGGAACCCCCGTTCCCTGAAGAATGAGGACATTTCAGATGCCCTGGTGTGGAACGCCTCATCCTGGGAGCAGATGCGGCGTAGACGGGGGAATTGGGAGTGGGGGATGGAGTCCTTACGGGAAGCAGGGTGGGAAGAAGTGTAGTCCAGATAGCCATGGGAGTCGGTAGGTTTGTAATGGATGTCGGTAAGGAGTCTATCACCTGCGATGGAGATAGTGAGGTCAAGGAATGGTAGGGAAGTGTCGGAAATGGTCCAGGTGTATTTGAGTGCCGGATGGAAGTTGGTGGCGAAGTGGATGAAGTCAGTCAGTTGTGTGTGGGTGCAAGAGGTGACACCAAAGCAGTCGTCAATGTAGCGGAGGTAGAGGTCGGGGATGGGGCCCTGGTACGTATTGAACAAGGGTCGTTCTACGTACCCGACAAAGAGGCAGGCGTAGCTGGGGCCCATGCTTGTGCCCATAGCTACGCCTTGTATTTGGAGGAAATGGGAGGAGTCAAACAAGAAGTTATTGAGGGTAAGGACTAGCTCCGCTAGGCGGAGGAGGGTCAGTGGCCGGGTATAGGTTGCTTCTCTGGTCGAGGAAGAACCGGAGGGCTTTGAGACCATCCTGGTGGGGGATGGAGGTGTAGAGTGACTGGACGTCCATGGTGAAGATGGGGTGAGGGCCTAGAGAATGGAATGCGCGGAGACGACGGAGAGTGTCTGAGGTGTCTTGAACATAGGTAGGGAAGGATTTAACCAAGGGGGATAGGATGGAGTCGAGGTAGGTGGAGATGAGTTCGGTGGGGCACGAACAGGCAGAGACAATGGGTCTACTGGGACAGTCAGGTTTGTGGATTTTGGGGAGAAGGTAAAAGCGGGCTGTGCGGGGCTGGGGAACGATGAGGTTGGAGGCTCGTTCGGGCAGGGCGTGGGAGTGGATGAAGTCGGTGATGGTGCTGGAGATGGTGGCCTGGTGCTCGTCAGAGGAGTCATGGTCCAGGGGTAAGTAGGAGGAGGTGTCGGAGAGTTGGCGCGTGGCCTCAGCTTTGTAGAGATCGACGCGCCAGACTACCACGGCACCTCCCTTGTCGGCGGGTTTGATAACCCAATCTAGGTTGTTGCGGAGTGAGTCGATGGCAGTGCGTTCAGGGGGGGAGAGATTGGAGTGAGACAGGGGAGTGGAGAAGTTGAGGCGGTTGATGTCACTGCGGCAGTTTTTGATGAAGAGTTCTAAAGCCGGAAGGCTACGAGGGGGGTTCCATGAGGAGGGGGTGTGTTGGAGATGGGAAAAGGGGTCATCAGTGGGGGGCGAGGACTCCTTCCCATGGAAGTACGCTGTGAGGCGGAGGCGACGGTAGAAGCGTTCCAAGTCATAGTGGGCGCGGAACTCATTGAGGTCGGGACGGAGGGGGACAAAGGTAAGACCTCTGCTGAGGACAGACCGTTCGATGTCGGAGAGGGGGAGGTCGGGGGGGATGGTGAACACCCGGCAGGGATGGGGGTTGGGGCCGGAGGAAGGCAGGTGGAATGGGGACGAGGCAATGTGTGGTGGGAGGGGGTCGTGGGTGGTCAGGGGGTGGGGGGTGAGAGGGCTGTGGTGTGGGTGGGGAAGAGCAGGGGTCCCATAGTTGGAGAGAGATGGGGAAGAATCAGTGGAACTAACACGGAGATAACCAGGGCTAGGCAGACTAGCGCTAGGACCCAGTGGAGTCAAACCCAGGAGAGTGGGAGTGAGCAGGGTGGAGGCTTCAGGCCCAGTACAGAGACCAGTCTGCAGGTGAGGCGACGGCTGCGGGCTGCTGGAAGGAGGTGCAGTGGCGAGGGTCGGCGGACCCGACGGTAGGAGTCCTCGGGCAGTGGAGTCAGGGTCGGTGGGGCTGGAGGGCGTGGCAGTGGCGATGGTCAGCGGACCCGATGGTCGGAGTCCGCGGGCAGTAGAGTCGGAGTCCACGGGCGATGCGTGGGAGGTCCCGGTGGGCGGATGGTCGGTGGGGCGGCGCGGTTCGACCAACCCGGTGGGGTAACGAGATGAGTAGGGTGCGGTGCGGCGGCCATGTTCCGGGTGCCCCGGTACGGTGGCCATGTTGAGTAGGTCCGGTCTGGTCCGGCGGCGATGTTCAATAGGCCCATACTCTATACTGAAGAAGGGTTTCGGCCCGAAACGTTGCCTATTACCTTCGCTCCATAGATGCTGCTGCACCCGCTGAGTTTCTCCAGCATTTTTGTGTACCTCCCATACTCTACACCCTGACTGATGAAGGCCAATGTGCCAAAAGCTTTCTTGACCACCTTATTTACCTGTGACACCACTATGCTCCGAGAATCCTCTGCTCTACAACACTCCTCAGAGCCCTGTCTGTTACTGTGAAGGTTTCTGTCCTGGTTAGACTTCCCAAAATGCAACACCTCACATTTATCGGCATTAAACTCCATTAACCAATCCTCTGTTCACTTTCCCAACTGATCAAGATCCTGCTGTAACCTTTGATGACCATATTCGCTATCTGCAATATCACCCACTTTAGTATCATAATGAAAGACACCGGAACTAAAAGTTCCTTGCGTAGAACATGCATGTTAAGTACGTAAAATCCAAAAAACAAAACATTTTTTCTGAAATAACTTTGCTCTATGACCTTATCTCCGATCTTAAATCTGTCAAAAAATGGAAAGAAATCCTATGACAGAATTGCATCTCACGTTGATGAAAGTTGCAGGTTGGGTAGAGGGGTAAAGGCCTGCGAGAGTTTAAAACTGTATAATGTCTTCAGTATAAAGTTAATGAAAACAATACCCCAATGCAGAATGGCTTCATTTAGTATTTCTTCTCAAAGAATCTCAGTGGGAAACAGAAATATAAAAGGCATAATTTCTTTGAACTTTGGCAAGATCCTTTATGGGGCTATCTAGCAAAATAAAAGTCATCTAATACTTGTTGAAAACATGCTGAACATTAAATCCTCAATTTAATTTAATAATAATTTAATTACTATCAGTTATTTCTCCCAGCTGTGATGTAACAGTCACCGTGACAACATGTCGACTAACATTAAAAGTCTATATCTATTTATACCAATTTATGTATTATTTATAGATGGTCAAATTTTATAGCCAACGTCTGTGGAATATTTTTACTACACAATTTACTTATTAAGAAATTTTTCAGACTACAATGGAACAAATATTTTATTCTTCTTAATAGTTATGCTGAAGAGGTATCGCCTGAATATGTAAGAACCGAAGAAAGATCTGAGATGCATTACTTCAAGCATGAAGATTCAGAAGAAATTTTAAACTGTTACAGGTTTCATTACCTCTGCACAAATCGAGGTAAGGTAGCAAGAGTAGATTTAGATCATGATCATAAAACATAGGTGCAGAATTAGGCCATTGAGTCTGCTCGGACTTTGGGGAGCAGACAGAACCCCCCTCGTAGCCTTCCGGCTTTAGATCATGGCTGATCTATTTTTTCCTCTTAACCTTTGCCTTTACTAATCATGAACCTATCAATCTCCACTTTAAAGATATCCAATGACTTGGTCACCACAGCCATCTGTGGCAATGAATTTCACAGATTCGCCACCTTCTAGCTAAAGAAATATGTCCTCATCTCCTTTCTAAAGGTACGTGCTTTTATTCTGAGCCTGTGCTCCCTAGTTATAGACTCTTCCACTAGTGGAAACGTCCTTTGCACATACTCTCTATCTAGGCCTTTCATTATTCGGTAAGTTTCAATGAGATTCTCCCTCAATCCTCTCTACTCTTGCTTGTGCAGGCCCAGAGCCATCAAACACTCCATTTGTGAACCCAATCATTCCCAGGATCATTGCCGTAAACCTCCTGTGGACCATCTCCGACACATTCTTCCTTGGATATGGGGCCCCAAACTGTTCACAATATTCCAAAAGTGGTCTGACCAGCACCTTATAAAGCCTCTGTATTGCATTCTTGCCTTTATATTCTAGTCCTCTCGAAATGGATGCTAACATTGTATTTGCCTTCCCTACTACTGACAACCAGCAAATTAACCTTTTGGGAATCCTATTCCAACACTCCCAAGTCCCTTCGCACCTCTGATTTCTGAATCCTCTTCCCATTTATAAAATAGTTGATGCCACGCTACATTCTATTTGCCACTTTACCCACTCTCCCAACCTGTCCAAGTCTTTCTGCAGACACCCTGCTTCTTCAACACTATCTACCCTTCCACCTATCTTCATATCATCTGTAAACAAAGCCATCAATTCATTCATCCCAATCAATTAAATGTGAAAAGTAATGGATGCAACTCAGACCCCTGCGGAATGCCATTAGTCACTGGCAGCCAACCAGAAAAGGTCCTATTTATTACCACTCTTTGCCTTCTGCCGGTCATCCAATCTGCTATCCACCGTAGTAACTTGCCTCTAATACCATGCATGGGCTTGTATCTTGCAACCTCACATGCGGCACTTATCAAAGGCCTTCTGAAAATCCAAGTAATCCACTGACTCTCCTTTGTCAATCCTGCTTGTTACTTCCTCAAAGAATTCCAACAGATTTGTCAGGTAATATCTCCCTTAACAAATCCATGCAAATCTCAGCCTATTTTAACATGTGCTCACGTACCCCGAACCCTAAGCCTTAATAATGGACTCTAAAATCTTATCAACCACTGAGGTCGGGCTAACCAGCCTATAATTTCCTTTCTTTTGCCTCACTCCCTTCTTAAACAGTGGAGTTACAGTTCTGATTTTGCAGTGCACTGGAACCATTCCTGACTCAAGTCATTCTTGAAAGATCACTAAAGCAACCTCTTTCAGATGCTGTGGTGTAGTCAACATAGACCTCACCACTGGCTAGAGAAATGAAGCTTCTCATCAAGGCTCCCACAATCTCTTGCTTGCCTCACTCAATAACCTGGGATAGATCCCATCAGGTCCTGGGATTTATCCACCTTGATGCTCTTCAAGAGCCTCAGCACCATCTCATTCCCGATATCAAACTGCCCTAGCATGGAAGATAGATGCAAAATGCTGGAGAAACTCGGGTTAGGCAGCATCTCTGGAGAAAAGGAATAGGTGACGTTTCGGGTCAGGACTCTTCTTCAGACTGTTTGTATTCTTCCCACTGATCTGCCTGGCCTCCAAGTCCTTATCCACAATGACTACTGATGCAAAGTACTCATTTAGTACCTCATCTACATCCTCTAACTCCAAGCATAGATTCTCACCTTTATTGTTGAGCAGTCCCACCTACTTACTGGTCACCATCTTATTTTTAAATTACCTATAAAACGCCTTGATTTTCCTTAATCAGACTCGCCAATGATTTCCCATGACCCCTTTTGGTCCTTCCAATCACCCACCAGTCCTTTCCTTCTCGCTTTTAGATTCTTCATCCACCCCATCTGATGCCTCCTCCTTAACCTGACATATGCTTTTTCTTCCTGACCAAGTTTACAACCTCCTTGGTCATCCATGGTTCCCTTAGCTTGCTGTCCTCAGCCCTCCTCCTTACTGGAACATGCTAATCCTGAACTTTGATCAGCTGGCCTTTAAACGAATCCCACATATCATCTGTGGACTTACCAATAACAACTGCTCCCAATCACACCCTCCCTCCCCCTCCTAGCTATTGCCTAATGTCATTGTAATCTGCCTTGCCACAATTAAGTATCTTCCCCCAACATCCAGCCCTGTCCCCATTCAAAACAATCTTAAAACTTACAGAAGATAGACACAAAAAGCTGGAGTAACTCAGTGGGACAGGCAGCATCTCTGGAGAGAAGGAATGGGTGACGTTCCAGGTCAAGACCCTTCATCAGTCTGAAGAACCCATTCCTTCTCTCCAGAGATGCTTCCAGTCCTGCTGAGCTACTCCAGCTTTTTGGTCACTACCTTGGGTATTATTAAGGTGGGGATTGACAGATTCTTGATTAGTTAGGGTGTCAAAGGTTATGGAGAGAAGGCAGGAGAATGGGCTTGAGAGAGAAAGATAGATCAGCCATGATTGATGCCATGAGATCGATGGGCCGAATGGCCTACTTCTGCTCCTATGAGGAATTTATGGACCTTCATATTTCATCTTTTGTCCCCTTATTGCTTTTTTTTAATTGCCTTTTGGTTTCTGAAAGCTTTTTTAAACTATAATTTCCGCTAATCTTTGCCATATATAAGCCTTCTCATTTGCTTTTATGCTGTCATTGACTTACTTTGTCAACCATTGTTGCCTCATTCTCCCTTTAGTATGCCTCGTTCTCTGTGGGATGAAAAGATCCTGCATCTTCCGAATTACTCCCAGAAACTCCTGACATTCCTGCTGGAGTTTGTTTCAAATAAACTTTAGTCAGCTCCTCCCTCATGCCTCTGTACTTACCTTGATTCAACAGCAATACTGATATGGCCCATTTAATACGGTATCCTGTGCAGGCTTGCGTATAAAAGCAATCAAAATAGTAAATTAGTGGGTTAGCGGGGTGGGAGATTGCAACCTTCACGTGGTCTGCCCTGTTTCAACGAATGCAATCAACCTGGTGTGCACAATCAAATAAGATCAAATAGAACAAGTTGTCCAACAACTTCATGCTGTGCACGCCATACGCAAGAGCAGGCCCTCTGGAAAACATGGATGTGGAGACTTTTCATGTCGAGGCTCTTATTTAACCAAAATATATATATTGCCTTTAACAAATGATGATTTACAGAGAACTTGTGCAATAAAATTTGACACTAAGCCACATAGGAGATATTAGTACAGATAACCAAAAGCTTGTTCAAAAGGTAGATATAAGGAGGGTCTCAGAGGTGGAGAGAGAGTGGTGGGAAGGAAAACAGTTTGAAAAAGCAATTTCCCAGTTTAGGAACTTGGCAGCTGGTGCTGGAAAATTAAAATTTGGGAATATTTGAGGCACTGTAGTGTTTAGTTATAAAGCATGGAAACATGCCCTGCGGCCTGCTGAGTCCGCACTGACCAACGATCGCCCATACACTAGTTATATCCTACACACTGGGAACAATTTACAGAAGTCATTTAACCTGGAGAAATCCCATATGGTCACAGAGAGAACGGCAAACTTCATACCGACTGCACCCGTTCTCAGGGTCGAACCTGGGTCTCTGGCGCTGGAAGGCAGGTGCTCTATCGTTGCGCCATTGTGCCACCCTAGAGGAGGAATCTTATCAGATATGTAGAGTTGGATAAGATTATTAAGAATGGCGGGGTTTGCGTTGTCGACCTCCCCGTGGTGAGCCCTGTCAACTGACCTCAGTCGGGCGAACAACAACAGACAGAGACAGCAGCAGCGCCGCAGCTTGGTGCCAACCTGGAGCATGCGCCCTTTTTAGGGCGGGCACCTATCGATGTCGAACCGGATGGCATCGCCCTGCTGCAGACTTCTGCTGCCTCAAATGCAAGAAGATTAAGAATGACAATGCATGGAGGGAATTGATTGAGAATTTTTAATTGGAGAAGTGGCTGAACAAAGATTCAGTTATACGTCAGCAGGGAGTGATGAGTGAACACATTAAGATTTTAACAATCTAATTGCTGTCGTTTTGTTTTTGTGTCTATGAAAGGAAATAAACTTGCTTACAATTTATTAAATTTAAATCCTGAAAAATATATCTAAAATGGGTTCATAAAGCAAAACATCTCGTTGGCTGTTTCCAATATTAGTGTAATTTTGGTGGTTAATATTTGCATGATATGTTAAAATAAACTTACTCTAGCTGTTTGTTCTTGTACAACACGAGATAATTATTGTGAAAAAAATGTTGTTCTTTTCATAACAGAATCAGTCAAGCTATGATAATAATCATAAACAATTCACAACAATAGCAGCGTTCTGCCCAGAGGAATAGGTCTCAAGTGCTGGGAATATCTGTTTTGTCTTGCCTGATAAGCTTGGCTGAGTAATTAGTTCCTCACCCCATTATGGATCATAATTTTGTGATAGCGCATAAACCAACCACCAAACTATTTGTTAATCACAATTTTGGTATGAAAGTTGTCTGTATTTTTATGACAAGAGTTTAACATTAGATAGAGTTATGGAGTCATACATCACAGTAACATGCCCTTTGGCCCAGCTAGTCTATGTTGACCAAGCTGCCCCATTGACATTCCTCCCACCTGCTTGTGTGTGGCCCGTATCCCTTTAAACCTTTCAGTCCATAACCCATCCATGGGTTCTCTACTTCCCTTGTTAAACAGTGGATCAACATTAGATACTCTCCAGTCATCTAAGACCTTGCCTGTGACTGGAGAAGATACAAAGATCTTTGTCACAGCTCCCGTAATCTCCTCTCCTGCCTCTCTCAATAACCTGGGATAGATCACATCAGGCCATGGGGATGTATGCACCACCTCCTCCTTAATGTCAAACAGCTGTTGCATATTGGTAGACAAAAGTGCTGGAGAAACTCAGCGGGTGCAGCAGCATCTATGGAGCGAAAGAATACATACAGGTTACATATTGGTATTCTCCACATTGATCTCACTGGCCTCCATGTTCATCTCCTTAGTGAAAACAGATGCCCCAAAAATCTTAACAAAGTAATCATTTAGTACTTTGTTTAAATCCCAAGAGTCTAGAGTGTTTTATTGTCATATGTCCCAGATAGGACAATAAAATTCTTGCTTGCTGCAGCACAACAGAATATGTAAACATAGTACATAACGGGAGAACAAAAGTTCAGTGTGTATATATATCCCCCGAGTCCAAAGACAAATTCCCTCCTTTATCCTTGAGCGGTCCTACCTTCTTCCTGGTTGCCCTCTTGTCTTTAATGTAGGTATAAAAAACCTTGAGATTGTCTTTAGTGTGACATGCACATTCATACTTGAAACAAATTAGGTAAATATTCTCAATAGATTGTGCTTCACTTCACTTTCTCCAAAGTTGTTTTTCGCACTATTCCAAGATGAAAGCGTTTAAAGTTTACATCTTGACGATTAAATAATATCTGACTGTTTTGTTGCAGGTCTCTGTCAGTTGGTGGAGGTGTTGCTGAATCTCTTGATTCTGGTGTGTGGGGGAATCTCCTACAGTGGTACTGGTGGCTACACAGATCTCTCCGGCCTAGGAAGTCTCTACTACTACACATTTGGATCAGCTTATAGTGGATTTCAAGGAGCAGAAGCTGAAAAAGTAAAAGAATTAGATATTGCGTTTTATCAGTTAAAGCTGCCCGTAGTCATTGCCACGATGGCATACAGTGGGGCCTTGATGTCTCTGGCATGCCTTCTGCTGGTATTAGGCCTCGCTCGGATACCATGGCGATGTCCATTCTTGATGATTGGTGAATGTGGCCTGGATATAGCAATAGCACTTGGCTACATACCTGCTGTTTATTTTTATTTTCAACACCTGATTGAGGGCTACAATTCACAAGTGTGTAAAGAGAGGGAGAGAATGTACAAAAGTAAAGGCTATGATGGGTTTAACTGTAGTCTGCATGGTGCTGACATTGTTGGTGGTCTGTGTGGCTGCCTAGCTGTCATTGTATATTTGCTCAATGCAGTAGCAGCAATTTTGGCATTTAAAAAGGTTAGAAGATTAAAGAGATCCACAGAAGATGATTATGCGAACGGGATTGATGTTTAAGGGTTCAACCCTAACCCTAACCCCAACCCTACTGGCACATAGGTTTTTTCATAACAATTAAGGAAATCACTGTTATAGTGAGAAGCTAAACTAAAGCGATAAAATTGGTTACATTTGGTCTTACGATGATAAATAGTTACATTTTCCTTCCAAACGAAAATATGATGTGACTGTCTTCCTTCTTTATCTCAGGAGATGGCATTGGTAGATATTAACATAAAGGGAAATAGTAATGCAATCATCTGAACTTTCTACAGTTATTTGTTCAGTAATTGAGTAGACTTTAAATATTGTGTTAAAAACAAATGGTTAAAGACAGAAATACACAAACCCATCAGATGCGTCCTTTTATTTGTTTCCTAATAATTGCAGTTAGATGATCAATAGATATGTAATTATGTTTTTACCACAGATTATCTGCACCATATCTTTGATTAACCAGTGGAAAAGTAAGGTGGATCTTTTATTTCTTAAGTAGGGGAGGGTAGATGGATGCCTTGAGGGGTTTTGTGCATTTTCTATTCATTGCCAGAGCTTGTGCTTAAATGTATTATTGAACAGTAGGTAATTGTAAAATCAATAGTTATTTAATTGATAGTGGACATATTACAAGTGCCACCCTATAATTAATTATAATTTAGCATTAGACCATTACATCAAAACATATTTGGTGATAGAAATAGAAATATTTTCTCATTGGTTCTGAAATTGAAGATTCTTTAAAGATAAATTATTTCATCTCGAAGCACATAATGCTAGTCCAACAAAACCAAAATGTGCATTCTATTTGGTCTCTTCACTTAAGAGTTTAAAATATCTCAACCGCAAGGTAATTATACATTGGTGTTAATCATAATTACAATTCTAAACAAACACAAAACAGATTAAAGATTTGTTCGGCTTTATTCCACATAATTTAGTTATTGAATTTCTAACTGTGGGTTAATTACAATTTAAATAAATAGAGTAAATTTAGCTTAACCCATATCCTTAACCCATATATTTTTGATTGCATTCTACATTATAGATAGCATTTGGAGTATTGTGAGCAGTTTTGGGCCCCATATCTGAGGAAGGATGTGCTGGCATTGAAGAGGGTCCAGAGGAGGTTTACAAGAATGATCCCCAGAATGACTGGGTTAACATATGATGAGCATTTGAAGGAACTGGAACTATACTCGCTGGAGTTTAGAAGGATGAGGGGGAACCTCATTGAAACTTATCAAGTAGTGAAAGGCCTGGATAGAGTGAATGTGGAGAGGATGTTTCAACTAGTTGGAGAGTTTAGGACCAGAGGCCAAAGCTTCAGAATAAAGGGACATACCTTTAGAAAGATGAGATGGAATTTCTTTAGTCAGAAGGTGGTAAATCTGTGGAATTCATTGCCACAGACGGTGGTGGAGGCCATGTCAATGCATACTTTTAAGGCAGAGATTGACAGGTTCTTGATTAGTAAGGCAGGGGAATGGGGTTGAGAGAGAAAGATAGATCAGCCATAATTGAATGGCAGAGTAGACTTGATGAGCTGAATGGCCTTATTCTGCTCCTAGAAACTTATGAACAAGAAAAATATGAATTGATGACAGCATTCTTTTATAAATTATGCTGTGTATTTCTGAAAAGCATATTTAATCTGGGTGACAAAATACATTATTTTTAACATTATTAAAGAACATACTAATGCCAATTTGTCTTTGTTTTTGTTCAATTCGATTATATCAGCAGAATGTAACCAACTTACATTGAATATCATCATATCATCATCGTATACGTGGCTTGCAAAAGTATTCATACCCCTTGAACTTTTCCACATTTTGTCACGTTACAACCACAAACGTAAATGTATTTTATTGGGATTTTATGTGATAGACCAACACAAAGTGGCGCATAATTGTGAAGTGGAAGGAAAATGCTACATGGTTTTCAATTTTTTTTACAAATAAAAAACTGAAAAGTGTCGCGTGCAAAAGTATTCAGCCCCCTTTACTCTGATACCCCTAAATAAAATCCAGTGCAACCAATTGCCTTCAGAAGTCACCTAATTAGTAAATAGAGTCCCACTTGTGTGTAATCTAATCTCAGTATAAATACAGCTGTTCTGTGAAGGGCTCAGAGATTTGTTGGAGAACATTAGTGAACAAACAGCATCATGAAGCCCAAGGAACACACCAGACAGGTCAGGGATAAAGTTGTGGAGCAGTTTAAAGCAGGGTTAGGTTATAAAAAAAATCCCAAGCTTTGAACATCTCACGGAGCACTGTTCAATCCATCATCCGAAAATGGAAAGAGTATGGCACAACTGCAAACCTACCAAGACATGGCCTACCACCTAAACTGACAGGCCGGGCAAGGAGAGCATTGATCAGAGAAGCAGCCAAGAGGCCCATGGTAACTATGGAGGAGCTGCAGAGATCCACAGCTCAGGTGGGAGAATCTGTCCACAGGACAACTATTAGTCGTGCACTCCACAAATCGGGCCTTTATGGAAGAGTGGCAAGAAGAAAGCCATTGTTGAAAAAAAGCCATAAGAAGTCTCGTTTGCAGTTTGCCACAAGCCATGTGGGGGACACAGCAAACATGTGGAGGAAGGTGCTCTGGTCAGATGAGACCAAAATTGAAGTTTTTGGCCTAAATGCAAAACGCTATGTGTGGCGGAAACCTAACACTGCACATCACCCTGAACACACCATCCCCACTGTGAAACATGGTGGTGGCAGCATCATGCTGTGGGGATGCTTTTCTTCAGCAGGGACAGGGAAGCTGGTCAGAGTTGATGGGAAGATGGATGGAGCCAAATACAGGGCAATCTTGGAAGAAAACATTTAGAGTCTGCAAAAGACTTGAGACTGGGGCAGAGGTTCACCTTCCAGCAGGACAACGACCCTAAACATACAGCCAGAGCTACAATGGAATGGTTTAGATCAAAGCATATTCATGTGTTAGAATGGCCCAGTCAAAGTCCAGACCTAAATCCAATTGAGAATCTGGCAAGACTTGAAAATTGCTGTCCACAGACGCTCTCCATCCAATCTGACTGAGCTTGAGCTATTTTGCAAAGAAGAATGGGCAACAATTTCAGTCTCTAGATGTGCAAAGCTGGTAGAACATACCCCAAAAGACTTGCAGCTGTAATTGCAGCGAAAGGTGGTTCTACAAAGTATTGACTCGGGGGGGCTGCATACTTTGGCACGCGACACTTTTCAGTTTTT
>CM075979.1:0-129907 GCA_038087875.1 Malacoraja senta
TTTTTGCAGATTTTAAAACTTTTTGAAAATAACACAGGTTCTGCTAGCGGCTTGTGGTAGAACGTTTGGAACGTTTTCTCCATGTTCATTCTTTTAGCCGCCAATGTGGATGCCCTGGTGGAGTGAGATGTATATACATCAGTATCTACTCCAGCAGCTCCCAGTACCTGCTTGAGCCATCTCGAGATGGTTTGGCTCGACACCCAACCATGAGGTTTCTTGTGGCTGACCCATAAGGCTTTTCTTTTTATTTTTATTTTTTTATTTTTTTATATATTTTTTTTCTCTCCCTCGAGAATCTCTTGTTGTGTTGATGTAAGTGAATAAGTGAGTCATGACACACAACCGTAGGTCAGGTGGGTATGCCCGGAAATCCATAACTAGGACTCAAGTTCCTGGGTTGCTCTGCTTTAGCAGCTCCTGAATGGTGAATGAGACCCGGTCTGGTGTTATAACCATGTTGTCCAGTCGCAGTAAGTGGAGGGACTGGACTCTTTGTGCTGAGACTAGTGGCATCAGCATGACCGTTTTCAGGGTTAGCTTTTCCAGGGTGAGACCTGGCTGGGGACCATCCCCTTAGGTATGTCAGGACCACACTGACATCCCAGATTTGGGTATACCTAGGTCTAAGAGGGTTGGAGTTGACGATACTCCTCATGAGTTTGATCACCAGCGGTTGAGACCCTATGGCCTGTTGTCCTGGCACCTGTTTTAAGTAGGCTGACAGCGCACGTCTGGCAGTATTGATGGCGCTGTAGCTCAATCCTTCATTATGGTGAAGGCCCCCCAGGAACTCCAGTACATTGGTTATATTTGCAGATGAGTACGTTGTCCCAGTAGTCGAGCAGTATCTTTCCCACGTCCTGATGCTCGATAGGTATTGTTTCCTGGTGGACATACGGTGTCATCATGTTGATGGTCCTGTCAGACACCCCAGTCCCAGCAGTGGTCTTTTGATAATCTGCAACCCAGTAGGTTAATTTTGTCATGGCATGGATGACTAATGCCTGATACAGGGTGTGTCAATAGGTCTGGGCTACTGGGAAAGGTCAGAGGGGTTTCGATGACCATGTCGAGGACCACTGGGAACCATGGCTGTGTAGGCCAGTTGGTACTATCAAAATACCTGAAGCAGAGTCCATCTGTATTTTGCGTAGTACCCTACAGATTAAGGCAGAAGGGGGGGAAAAGCATAGAAGAAATAGGTCCCCCAGTTCAGCGCGAATGCATCTATCGCTGCTGCCTCAGGGTGTGGTTCCCAAGGGACATACATTGGTACGTGGTGATTTAGTCTGAATGCAAAGAGATCGATATCTGGTGTGCCATATTGGTTTGTAATTTTAGCAAAAGCTCTAGGATTTAACATCCATTCAGTGTTTATCATTGAATTTGCGTGACCTGGCACTGTATTTAGCTTACCTGGTAGGTAAGTTGCTGATAGCCAAATATGTCTATCGACCCACCATTACCAGATTGTGTTGACCCAATTGTCACATGATATCGATTTTATTCCGCCCATATGGTTAATATAGGCCACCACCGTGATATTATCAATTTGTAAATGAACATGCAAGTTGTGCATATTCCTAGAATATGCTTTAAAACCATAAAACGCACCCAACATTTCCAAATAATTTATGGCCAGTGTTTGTAGTAAAGATGAGTCTAGGTTAGTCCATCTACCACCTGTGCTGGATATGGTATTAGTTGCTCCCCAGCCTTGAGCACTGGCATCTGTTTGTATAGTTAACGTTGGGTTATTGATGATGATAGGGCTGGAACTATGCCAAATGTGTTATATCCACCATTGTAACTCTGATATTGCTTCAATGGGTAGTTTCATGGTTCGGTCAAAGTGACCTGCATGTCGTTTCAACGCCTGTACTTTTGCCCTTTGTAGGTGCTGATAGTGCAGGAGTCCTAATTGTGTAGCTGAAAATGCTGCTACCATTTTGCCAATTACTCTTGCCACTTGTCGGATGGTTGGTCGATTGCTTACCATTAAATTGTTGCACGTCTGTGCCAATTCTGCTGCTTTACCTTTTGGCAACATTACAGACATGTGGATTGAGTTAATTGTGAATCCCAGATAGTCCATAGTTGTGGATGGCGTCAACTTAGATTTATCTGGATGTATGACAAAACCCAGGGTTTCAAACAATTGTTTGGTAGCTAATACAGCTGATTTAGCCAACTCCATGGTTTTGCCTACTATTAGGATATCATCAAGATACGCCATGACAATATGTCTTTGTTTCGTTAATGTTGCCAAGGCTGGTTTTAATATCTTGGTAAATAGTCTAGGGCTGATGTCAACCCATTAGGCAACACTTTATACTGCCATAGTTGCCCCATCCAGGTAAATTTCAGGTATCTGCGATGACCCTTGTGAATGGGTACTGAATAGTAGGCATCTTTTAAATCAATGCTTGCCATAAAGTATCCTTTGGAAATCAGTTGTTTAGCAGTTACAAATGTTTCCATTTTGAAATGTACATACTTAACAAAGGTATTTAGTGAGGTTAAGTCAATGATGATGCGACATCCACCATCTTTTTTGCTTTTGGTAAATATATTTGAGACAAATTCCAAAGGTTCATGTTTGGATTTCAATGACACCCTTTGTAAGTAACCTCACCAGTTCTGCTTGAGCCTCTAGTTCTCTTTCACTGAGAGGGTAAAGACCCTTTGGGGTACGTGCTGAACTGGTGGCATGTTTTCTTGAATTAACTCTATTTTGTATCCCCGAATACTGTTAAGTATATAACTATCATTCGTGAGACACCTTCATGCTTCAATGAACAGGTGTCATCTCCCCCCTGTTAGTACAGTTCCCCCATTTTTACATGCTGGTAGGAACCATACCCACCTACCTCCATAGTTATGGTAGTGTTCCTTCTTCCGTTTGTTCATCCGTCGTAGTACTGCTGGATGTACCGTTGATTGGGGGTGGCGCATTTTCCATGGGGTCCGCTCTGGGCCCTGGCCTAAAAAGGCTTTCGGGAATAATATGCGGACCCCGAGCTTTCACCACTTCCATAAATTTGACGTCGACTGGTGGACGCGGTGGGGTACTGCCGTCTGGTTTTTGTGTGGGTCTGCTCGTTCCGGGGGCCTGCCCTCATGAGGCCAAATGCTTTGGACTCTCCTCCAGGTCTTTCACTTGCCCTTCCAAATAACAGGATCTGCGGCTCTGAGGCCGGTGTTTACACTGTCCTGCAAACCTGGGATTGAGGGCAGGTCTTATTCTCTCCTTGCGGAGGTTGTTTATCTCATATTGGGTGTTGCACAGCAGAGCCAGAGTGTCTTGCTGGTTTGTGGTCATATCCACCCCATCCACGGAACGAGCATAGGCTGTTATCCCTGTCGTCAGGAGCTTGAGGATTTTAGCTCCTGGTTCCGGATACTCTGTCCCACATACCCCCCCCCAGATTTGGCTGTTAACAGCCGGTACATTGAGCGAACTGCAGTTTTCCAGCTCTAGTGCCTCATTAAGTACCTGTCTTGTAGGGGTTTGAGGGACAGGTGGTTAATGCTGGCTGCCAGTTTTGGCTGCAACGGCCGCCCTGCTCGTGGTGTAACCACGTATCGAATCTCCACACCCAGCAGCTCTTCCTGATCCTGTACCCCAAGCGTACTCCCGACATCTTCAGCCAATGACCCCTGTTCCTGACCAGCCCAGCCCTGGTCGCCAACGCTGCCCTGCTTTGAGGGGAAAGCGATGGCCAGTGCATTGTAGAGCACTGATGTGGGAGTGCCTGAGTTCCCTTGGCGAGACTGCTCCAGCTCCCGAAGCAAGTCTCGCTGGAGCATTTGCTCCATGAGCCTTTCCATGCGGCTCAGGCAGCTAGCTCTGCCGCTCTAAGGCGGAGAGCCTCCTCATCGGAGTGAGACATAACTGGCCGGTATGTTTTGCCTTGATTTGCCTCCAGCCCGCTGCTGTTGGTCAGGCTGCGCTAGCGGGACTGGGCTCGGCTCGGTCTCGATGAGGGTGTGCCGCAACATGTGCGGTCCAGGTGCCGCCTCTCGCCCCCCACTGATGGAACACTCCCGTTCTGTTGGAGTCGAACGGGGGGCGGTTTTCTTCCTTTGCCGTGCTGCTCATTTCCCCAGTTCCCCTGGAATACAGAGCAGAGCACAGCTTGCTGATTACGACCTCAGAGTAAGACTTACCTGATGGTCCGCTGTTTATTTTCCACCGACGTGTAGCGGGAGCGCCTGTACTCCCGGTCGTCGCTGTTGCACTGCGTGAACGCTAATGTCGCGCATGCGTGCTGGACGGGCTCTTCACGTAGTCACTCACGTGACTCCGAAGTAAAATCAAAGAAGGGGACATGACTTGAGAACTAAGGGACAGAGGTTTAGGGGTAACATTAGGGGGAACTTCTTTACTCAGAGAGTGGTAGCTGTGTGGAATGAGCTTCCAGTGGAAGTGGTGGAGGCAGGTTCGATTTTATCCTTTAAAAATAGATTGGATGGGTATATGGCCGGGAAAGGAATGGAGGGATATGGTCTGAGTGCAGGTAGATGGGACTAGGGGGAAGTAAGAAGAAAGAAGGGAAGGGGAAAAAAATAAAAAAATAAAAATAACAATAAAAGTGTTCGGCACGGACTTGAAGGGCCGAGATGGCCTGTTTCCGTGCTGTAATGGTTATATGGTTATATGCTGCCTGACCCGCTGAGTTACTCCAGCAGTCTGTGAAACGTCACCTATCCATGTTCTCCACAGATGCTGCCTGGCCCACTGAGTTACTCCAGCACTCTGTGAAACGTCACCTATCCATGTTCTCCACAGATGCTGCCTGACCCACTGAGTTACTCCGGCGCTTTATTACTTTTTTTTGTAAACCTTTTGCAGTTCTTTGATTTTCATCCCAAATCTTCCCTGGTTACAGGGCTTTTACAAACTTTGGCATCTGTACAATGGGTGCATTACAGGGAAAGGAAACAGGTCACAGACCAATGAAGAACCACTTTGCAGTAAAGAGCACAATTATACCTAATTTGTAGACAGCACTCACCTTGTGCAGCAAATTCATACAACGGTCACTCCAATTTGTGGTCAACACTCCCACCGTGTGGTGATTTGCTGCACTGCAGGCCCGTCGAATTTGTGGTCAACACTCCCACCGTGTGGTGATTTGCTGCACTGCAGGCCCATCTGATAGGTGGACAAAGTACTGGTTTGACTTGGCAGCAACAACAATTCCTGCCAATATCCTCAGAAATCTCCTCTTCACACTTTCAAAGGGTCTCCAAACATTGGAGACATAGGATTAGCTCTTTGGGGAATTTTACACATCCTTACTCCTATCCACAGCAGACTAATTGTTCCAAGTCACTGGGTTCGCAGTAAGAATGCCCCTCGGGTCCCTTCAACCCAATATTCTACATTATCCCTGCATCTGTTCAAGCTCCTTGTCCCACATTGTGCTTCAATCATTAACAATTATCACTGATCAACGTTTTATTGCAGAAAGACAAAGTGCTTGAGTAACTCAGCGGGTCAGGCAACATCTCTGGAGGAAGAGGAGTGATATTGTGGGTAAGAACCCTTTTGTTCCATAACAAAATCAATTGTTTCTCCAGAGATGCTGCCTGGCCCACTGAGTTACTCAGGCAGGTGGGACTATTGTAGAGGGGACATGTTGGCCGGTGTGGGAAAGTTGGGCTGAAAGAAGGGCCTGTTTCCGTGACTCTGGGACTAGTGTAGATGGGGCCTGTTGGTTGGTGTGGGCAAGTTGGGCTGAAGGGCCTGTTTCCGTGACTCTTGGACTAGTGTAGACAGGGCATGTTGGTTGGTGGTGGGCAATTTGGGCTGATGGGACTATTTCTGTGACTCTGTGACTCTAGGACTAGTGTACATGGGGCATGTTGGCCGGTGTGGGCAAGTTGGGCTGAAGGCCTGTTTCTGTGCTGGGTGACTAGTGCAGATGGGACATGTTGGTCATTGTGGGCAAGTTGGGTTGAAGGAAGGGCCTGTTTCCGTGATGTGTGACTCTGTGACTAGTGTAGATGGGGCAAGTTTGGCTGAAGGGCCTGTTTCCGTGACTCTGGGACTAGTGTAGATAGGGCATGTTGGTCGGCGTGGGCAAGTTTGGCTGAAGGGCCTGTTTCCGTGACTCTGGGACTAGTGTAGATGGAGCATGTTGGTCAGCGTGGGCAAGTTTGGCTGAAGGGTCTGTTTCTGTGACTCTGGGACTAGTGTCAACTCTTTTTACATGTTGCAATGAATGCAATTTCTATTATTTCTTTCCACTTCCAAACAAAAATGTGGTTTATATTATTCAGCGTATGATCATCTCGGTGAGACCTTCGCACAACACCTCCACTCAGTTTGCAATAACCAACCTGATCTCCCGGTGGCTCAACACTTCAACTCCCCTTCCCATTCCGAATCCGACCTTTCTGTCCTTGGCCTCCTCCATGGCCAGAGTGAGGCCCACCGCATATTGGAGGAGCAGCACCTCATATTTGCTTGGGTAGTTTACACCCCAGCGGTATGCACATTGGCTTCTCTAATTTCAGGTAGTCATTGTTTTATCCCTCCTTCCCCTCCCATTTCCAGCTCTCCCACAGCCTACTGTCTCAGCCTCTTCCTTTCATTTTCATGTCACCCCCCCCGACATCAATCTGAAGATGGGTCTCGACCCAAAACGTCGTCTATTCCTTCGCTCCAAAGATGCTGCCTTACCCGCTGATTTACTCCAGCTTTTTTGTCTACCAATGGGATCCCACCACTGGCCACATCTTTCCATCTCCTCCCCTGTTGGCTTTCCGCAGAGACCACTCCCTCCGTAACTCCCTGGTCAATTCGTCCCTTCCTACCCAAACCACCCCCTCTCCTGACACATTCCCTTGCAACTGCAGGAAATGCTACATTTGTTGTTTTAATTAAGTTCAAGACTATGGGGCTGTACATTGGCCATAAAGTTGCTGCCTAAAAGTGCCAGAGACCCGGAATTGATCCTGAATATGGGTGCTGTCTGTATGGAGTTTGCTCCTTTTCCCTTTGATCGCATGGGTTTTCTCCGGGTGCTCTTGTTTCCTTCCACATTCCAAAGGTGTGCAGGAACCTATTTCAGACCCAACCCAAAAAGTAATATTTTCCTTTTGTCCAGAGATTCTGTCTGACCTGTTGAGTTACTCCAGCTTTGTGTCTATCTTCAGTTTAAACCAGCATCTGCAGTTCCTTCCTACACACACGATACTATACGGTAGAACTTTATTAATCCCAGGAGGGAAATTGTGTGTGTGTGTGTGTGTGTGTGTGTGTGGGTGTGTGGGTATATATATTATTATTTTTTTTTTTATTATTATTTTTTTTTAATTAGAAGTATTTTACATTACAGTTATCTGCAATAACATAACATAATTTTATACAATTCTTGTACCACTTCTGTTTTTCAATTTTAATAGAAAAAAGGATAGAAAGAGCTAGCAAAGATAGTCAGTGAGTGAATGAAAGTGGTCCAGGAACACTCTTGTGAACCTAAACTACAAGAAGTAGTTAAAGAAGAAAAGAAAAAAAAGAGAAAAAAGAAAATAAGATAGGACAATATGAAAGGGATGTGTCTACTTCTTATCTTTACTCCCCCCTCGCCAGGTCCTAAAACCATTTATTATCAACATTTTGTTGCACCCTATGTTTGTAATAGGTCGATATATGGCGACCAAATCTTTTGGAATTGGTCTTGTTTACCTGCTAGGAGGAATCTCATATCTTCTAAATGTAACAATTCCGACATATTAGAAGTCCACATTTTTATTGTTGGCGTAGGGGCATTTTTCCAAAATTTCAATATCATTTTTTTTGCCGTTAATAAACCATAACTAAGAAAACTCCTTTGAAATATAGTCAGCTCCAAACTTGCTTCTGTTGTTCCAAAAATAATCAGCTCTGCATTCGGTTTCAATTTTATTTTAAATAATTTAGAAAAAATTTCAAAAATTTCATTCCAACATTTTTGGATTTTTATACAAAAGACAAAAGAATGTGCTATAGTTGATTCTTGGACTAGGCATTTATCACAGTTAGCCGAGATATTAGGGTAAAATGTACTTAATTTAGCTTTTGAATAATATAATCTATGTAAAATTCTAAATTGAATCAGCGTATGTCTTACGTTAATCGAACATTTATGCACATATAATAGATGTCTATCCCAACTCTCTTTCGAGATTTTTATAGCTAGTTCCTGTTCCCATTCTCTTCTAATCCCGTCCGATGCTGGAATTTCTATGTTTAAAATGGAGTTATATAGGTATGATATTAAATTAGCTGATTCTGCTTTTATATTAATTATCCCATCTAATAGGTCAGGAGACATGTTTTGATATTCTCGTGTATACTTTTTCAAATAATCACGTATTTGAAAATATTTAAAATATTGATTACTATTCAAGTTGTATTTAAGTTGTAATTGATTAAATGTTAAAAAACTTCCATTATCATACATATCTCCAAATGTTTTAATTCCTACTCTTTCCCAATTTATAAAAGCTCTATCTATCATAGAAGGTTTAAACGCAGGGTTATTCATTATAGGAGAAAGTAGTGATAGATTTCTTAATTTTAACGTTAATTTTATTTGTTTCCAAATTCTAATTGTACTATGAATAATTGGATTTTTACTATATATTGTATTCTTTATTTTTGTTGGCGAGAGAAGGATCGCTCCTATATTGAAAGGGGAACAGTCCTCTCTCTCCATTACTATCCAATCCACCCGCTGGGCCGAATTGTCCAACAGGTGAATCATATTTTTGACATTTGTGGCCCAATAATAATATTAAAAATTGGGAAGTGATAATCCACCAAATTCCTTAGGTTTGCACAAATGTTTTCTTTGAATTCTGTGGGATTTATAGTCCCATATAAAATTTGTAATATCGGCATCCAATTTTTAAAAACATTTTTTTGGTAAGTATATCGGTATTGACTGGAATAAATATAAAATGTGTGGTAAAAAAAATCATTTTTATAGCATTTATTCGGCCTATAAGAGACATCGGGAGGGTTTTCCAGAATTTAATCAATGTGTTTAATTTATTAAGGGCATATAGTTTGCATTAAATAGAGATTTATATTTTCTAGTAATTTCAATTCCCAAATATTTAAATTTTTCTGAAGCGATTTTAAAAGGGAATTTTAACAGGTGTGTCGATTCTTGAGGTTTAATCGTCATAATTTCACTTTTATTCCAATTTATTCTATATCCTGAGAAGGATCCACAAATTCCTCAATTAAATTTAATATATTTGGTATACTAATTTGTGATTTTGTAATATATAGTAGTACATCATCTGCATATAAAGATATCTTATTATTTGAATATTTTGTATTATATCCATGAATATTCGGATGTATCCTAATACTTTCCGCTAACGGGTATATATATATATACACACCCACACACACACATATATATATATTTACTGTATATAGTTTTATATTCATATATAAATATACACCGTTTTGTTTTCTCGTTTATAACATTGTTTACAGAGTACTATGTTTACATATTCTGTTGTGCTGCTGCAAGTAAGGATTTCATTGTTCTAACTGGGATGTGAGAGAATAAAACACTCTTGACTCTTGACTTACTCCGCTGATGTGTGTGAAAGAACTAGTGTACGGGTGATCGGTGGTCGGCGTGGACTCGGTGGGCTGAAGGGCCTGTTTCCACGCTGTATCTATAAATTAAACTAAAGACACTAAAACCAGAGGGAGTCTAAAGAAGGGTCTCTACCCGAAACGTCACCCAATTTCTTCTATCCTGAGTTGCTGGCTGCTCCATGGAGTTCCCCCGATCAATTCCGGAAGTGGCGGCGCTGTCGTACAGCAGCGGCTCGCTTGCAGTCCGTCTGTTTTTACTTTTTTTGTTGTTTTCTTTTGTCCTGTTTCAGTTAAATTTTAGTTTATTGGGTTGTGTATTTGTGGGGTGGGGGGGTGGGGGGGTGGGGGGGTGGGGGGGTGGGGGGGTGGGGGGGTGGGGGGGTGGGGGGGTGGGGGGGTGGGGGGTGGGGGGGTGAAACATGACTTTTGTCTCTTCCTTCGGGGGAATGCGACTTTTTCTTGTCGTATCCCCCTTCTCTGCCTCCGTCTGCGCTGAGGCCAAAATGGCGGAGCTGCCGGCCTCCAACTCCAACTGCGACCGACCGACCGACCTCGAGGCTCCGGAGGCAGAGCCAGGACTTACCAGCACGAGGCTGGCCAACTTCGGGGCTGCGGTGGCGACCAAGGACACTGGTGGCGACCTGAATCCGGAGGCTCGGCCGCAGCTGGCCCAGTGGATGACATCTTCGGGAGCGCGAGGCTGGCCGGCTTCGGGGCTGCGGTGGCGTTCCGGCGGTGGCGACCGGGGACGCTGGTGGCGACCTGAATCCGGAGGCTCGGCCGCGGGCCCAGTGGACGACATCGTCGGGAGCGCGCAGGTCACAGGTTGGTGACCTGTTTTTCTGGGGCTCCCGCAACTACAGCTGCGTCCGCTGGACTGGACGGCGGCAGCTTCGGCCACCCCGGGCCGCGGAGTTTGAGGCGGCCCGTCGCGGAGCACGGATTCGGCCGCTGGACTGGCTTACCGTCGCCCGGCGGGGCCACAGCATCAGAAGCCTGGATCGCCTCAGCGCAGAGGGAGAAGCGGGAAGAGACAGACTTTAAGACTTTTGCCTCCATCACAGTGAGGAGGTACCTGGTGAACTCACTGTGGTGGATGTTAATTTGTGTTTATTGTGTGTTTTGTCATTTATTATGATATGTATGACTGCAGGCAACGAAATTTCGTTCAGACCGAAAGGTCTGAATGACAAATAAAGGAATCTCTCTAATCTCTCTAATTAAAGCATGGAATAGTCTTCACCCTACCATAGTTACCCAACCAGACGCAACTAACTTTAAGGTTGCTCTTTTTTCCCAAGAACCCTTTTTTGCTTAAGTCCAAGTCAAGAGTCAAGAGAGTTTATTGTCATGTGTCCCAGATAGGGCAATGGAATTCTTGCTTGCTGCAGCACAACAGAATATGTGAACATAATACAGAACAGGAGATAAAAGTTCAGTGTGTCTGTATACCATAGACCATATATATACACAATAAATAAACAGATAAAATGCAATAGGCTGTTATTGTTCATCCCTCTACCACCTCCAGTTTAAATTCCATTTAGAATATTTATGGTGGACCAGGAAACCAGAAGCAGGAGTTACTCCAGGGAGTTACTCATGATCCAGGGTCAGGGAGTGAATCTGCGTTGGTTTTCAGCGGTTGCGGCGAGGCAGCGACCGGACAGCAATGGCGGCAAAATCTCTCACAATTCAAAGCGAGGGAGAAAGTGCCCAGCGCCGACCAGTTGCCGTGGCAGTGCGCATGCGCAGGGCGGCCGATGATGTGCGGGCCGTGGTTGTGCGCATGTGCAGGGGGAGGACGTGCTGGCCGTAGCAATGCGCATGTGCAAGGCGGCCTGCCGTGCTGGCGGATAAGGAGGGAGCGGAGAGCGGAGACCCGGCGGCCCGGACACGGATATGGATGGCGGGTGGAGACGGAGATTGACAGACAGAGAGAGAGAGATAGAGAGGGGGGGCCGCCCAGAGTTGAATGGCAGGTGTCCTGCCTTGGCCGGAGGCCCCTAGATTTCGAGGGCCTAGGCTTCAGCCTATGAAGCCTAGTGGTAAATCCGGCTCTGCGAGGCCCCCCTAGATCTCGAGGCCCTAAGCTTAAATTAAGCTTGTCCAGCTTATACGTAAATCCGGCCCTGGATGGGGCATGTTGGCCGGTGTGGGCAAGTTGGGCTGAAAGGCCTGTTTCCGTTACTCTGGGACCAGTGTAGATGGGGCATGTTGGCCGGTGTGGGCAAGTTGGGCTGATGGAAGGGCCTGTTTCCGTGACTAGTGTAGTTGGGTAATATTGGTTGGTGTGGGCAAGTTGGGCTAAAGGAAGGGCCTGTTTCCAAGCTGGGTGACTAGTGTAGGTGGGGCACGTTGATCGGTGTGGGCAAGGTGGGCTGAAGGGCCTGGTTCCGTGTCTCTGGGTCTAGTGTAGATGGGGCATGTGGTTGGGTGTTGGGAAGTTGGTATAGGGCCTGTTTCCATAACTGTGGGACTAGTGTAGATGGGACATGTTGGCCAGTGTGTGCAAGAATGGAGCAGCTGGGCTTGTACACTCTGGAGTTTAGAAGGATGAGAGGGATTCTCATTGAAACATATAAGATTGTTAAGGGCTTGGACACGCTAGAGGCAGGAAACATGTTCCCGATGTTGGGGAGTCCAGAACCAGGGGCCACAGTTTAAGAATAAGGAGTAAGCCATTTAGAACGTAGACGAGGAAACACTTTTTCTCACAGAGAGTTGTGAATCTGTGGAATTCTCTGCCTCAGGTGGAGGCAGGTTGTCTGGATGCTTTCAAGGGAGAGCTTGATAGAGCTCTTAAAGATAGCGGATTCAAGGGATATGGGGAGAAGGCAGGAACGGGGTACTGATTGGGGATGATCAGCCATGATCACAGTGAATGGCGGTGCTGGCTCATAGGGCCGAATGGCGCGCGTGTGTGCGTGCGCTCTGTACATTTGGTACATTATTTTCCCGACTTTTTAATTGAAATTGTTGACCAATCTGACCTTTTTTTTTAATCTGACCGCTGCCCAGCTGCTGATGGTACAATAACAGTGACATTTTTACATCTTCTGGTAGAAAATTTCCTTATCATTTCAAAAATCCAATCCTATATAAATGTGGTCAATTATTTCCCCAGCTGCTGACCTCACAATACCTTTTCTCGTCCCCCCCCCCTCTGGATTAATGCAGCTGCCGTCAACGCGCATGTGCAGTTTTCCACGAGGTACGTTAGCCCCCCCCCCCCCCGTTCTTCAAAAGGCGCAGAAAGTTCGAGAATCTTCTGCAGCAAAGACCCTACAGCTCCGCTCCGCTATAGGATTTTTGTTCTGCAGATCTCAAGCTCAGAGGCGCCTCACGCGCTGGAACATCTCCGCGCTGCCCGTGCAGGTTGTTAGTTAGGGGGTCAGACAGGCGATTCTGTGGATGCAGTCGGGAGACCCGGATGGTAGTTTGCCTCCCTGGTGCCAGGGTCTGTGATGTGTCTCAACGTGTCCAAGATATCCTGAAAAGGGAGGGAGAGGAGCCCGAGGTCGTGGTACATATAGGTACCAATGACATAGGTAAAAAAAGAGAAGAGGTCCTGAAAGGAGAATTTAGGGAGTTAGGAGGGGAGTTAAAGAGTAGGACAGCAAAGGTAACAATCTCGGGATTACTGCCTGTGCCACGCGACAGTGAGAGTAGGAATGGAGCAAGGTGGAGGATAAATGCGTGGCTGAAGGACTGGTGCAGAGGGCAGGGATTCAAATTTCTGGATCATAGGGACCTCTTTTGTGGAAGGTGCGACCTGTACAAAAAGGATGGGTTGCATTTGAACCTGAGGGGGACCGATATCCTGGCGGGGAGATCTGCAAAGGCTACTGGGGAGATTTTAAACTAGAATGGTTGGGGGGAGGGACTCAAATAGAGAAAGCTATTAGACAGTGCATGAGGCAGGCGGCAGAGAAGGAAAGCACTCAGTCCCAACATGTAGGGTGGAAAGAAAACAATAATAAAGAGAGAATAAGAGGTGGTGGGGTTCTTAAATGGGTGAGCAGAGAAACAGAGGGGTGTAAAATGCAGGCGGAAGCAATAGGTAGCAAGGTGAAAAGTAAAAGTGGCAGGCAGACAAATCCAGGGCAAAAATCAAAAAGGGCCACTTTTCAACATAATTGTATAAGGGGTAAGAGCGTTGTAAAAACAAGCCTGAAGGCTTTGTGTCTCAATGTAAGGAGCATTCGTAATAAGGTGGATGAGTTGAACGTGCAGATAGCTATTAATGATTATGATATAGTTGGGATCACGGAGATATGGCTCCAGGGTGACCAAGGCTATGAGCTGAACATCCAGGGATATTCAATATTCAGGAGGGATAGAGAGAAAGGAAAAGGAGGTGGAGTAGCGTTGCTGGTTAGAGAGATTAACGCAGTGGAAAGGAAGGACATTAGCTTGGAGGATGTGGAATCAGTATGGGTAGAGCTGCGAAACACTAAGGGGCAGAAAATGCTGGTGGGTGTTGTGTACAGGCCACCTAGCAGTAGTAGTGAAGTTGGGGATGGCATCAAACAGGAAATTAGAAATGCGTGCAACAAAGGCAAAACAGTTATAATGGGTGACTTCAATCTACATATAGATTGGGTGAATCAAATTGGCAGGGGTGCTGAGGAAGAGGATTTCTTGGAATGTATGCGGGATAGTTATCTAAACCAACATGTAGAGGAACCAACGAGAGAGCAGGCTATTCTAGACTTGGTATTGAGTAATGAGGAAGGGTTAGTTAGCAGTCTTGTTGTGCGTGCCCCCTTGGGCAAGAGTGACCATAATATGGTTGAGTTGTTCATTAGGATGGAGAGTGACATTGTTAATTCAGAAACGACGGTTCTGAACTTAAAGAAAGGTAACTTTGAGGGTATGAGATGTGAATTGGCCAAGATTGACTGGCAATTAGTTCTAAAAGGGTTGACGGTGGATATGCAATGGAAGGCATTTAAAGACTGCATGGATGAACTACAAAAATTGTTCATCCCAGTTTGGCAAAAGAATAAATCAGGGAAGGTAGTACATCCGTGGATAACAAGGGAAATCAGGGATAGTATCAAAGCAAAAGATGATGTGTACAAATTAGCCAGAAAAAGCAGCATACCAGAGGACTGCGAGAAATTCAGAGACCAACAGAGGAGGACAAAGTGCTTAATTAGGGAAGGGAAAATAGATTATGAAAGAAAACTGGCAGGGAACATAAAAAACTGACTGCAAAAGTTCTTATAGATATGTGAAGAGAAAGAGATTAGTTAAAACAAATGTAGGTCCCTTGCAGTCAGAAACACGTGAATTGATCATGGTGAACAAGGAGATGGCGGACCAATTGAATAACTACTTTGGTTCCGTCTTCACTCAGGAAGACATAAATAATCTGCCGGAAATAGCAGGGGACCGCGGGTCAAAGGAGATGGAGGAACTGAGTGAAATCCAGGTTAGCCGGGAAGTGGTGTTGAATAGATTAAAGGCCGATAAATCACCAGCCCAGAGTACTTAACGAAGTAGCTCCAGAAATAGTGGATGCATTAGTGATAATTTTTCAAAACTCTTTAGATTCTGGAGTAGTTCCTGAGGATTGGAGGGTAGCAAACGTAACCCCACTTTTTAAGAAGGGAGGGAGAGAGAAAACGGGGAATTACAGACCAATAAGTCTAACATCGGTAGTGGGGAAACTGCTAGAGTCAGTTATTAAAGATGGGATAGCAGCACATTTGGAAAGTGGTGAAATCATTGGACAAAGTCAGCATGGATTTACGAAAGGTAAATCATGTCTGACGAATCTTATAAAAATGTTTGAGGATGTAACTAGTAGAGTGGATAGGGGAGAACCAGTGGATGTGTTGTATCTGGACTTTCAGAAGGCTTTTGACAAGGTCCCACATAAGAGATTAGTATACAAACTTAAAGCACACAGTATTGGGGGTTCAGTATTGATGTGGATAGAGAACTGGCTGGCAAACAGGAAGCAAAGAGTAGGAGTAAATGGGTCCTTTTCACAATGGCAGGCAGTGACTAGTGGGGTACCACAAGGCTCAGTGCTGGGACCCCAGCTATTTACAATTTATATTAATGAACTGGATGAGGGAATTGAAGGCAACATCTCCAAGTTTGCGGGTGACACTAAGCTGGGGGGCAGTGTTAGCTGTGAGGAGGATGCTAGGAGACTGCAAGGTGACTTGGATAGGCTGGGTGAGTGGGCAAATGTTTGGCAGATGCAGTATAATGTGGATAAATGTGAGGTTATCCACTTTGGTGGCAAAAACAGGAAAGCAGACTATTATCTAAATGGTGGCCGATTAGGAAAAGGGGAGATGCAGCGAGACCTGGGTGTCATGGTACACCAGTCATTGAAAGTAGGCATGCAGGTGCAGCAGGCAGTGAAGAAAGCGAATGGTATGTTAGCTTTCATAGCAAAAGGATTTGAGTATAGGAGCAGGGAGGTTCTACTGCAGTTGTACAGGGTCTTGGTGAGACCACACCTGGAGTATTGCGTACAGTTTTGGTCTCCAAATCTGAGGAAGGACATTATAGCCATAGAGGGATTGCAGAGAAGGTTCACCAGACTGATTCCTGGGATGTCAGGACTTTCATATGAAGAAAGACTGGATAGACTTGGCTTATACTCACTAGAATTTAGGAGATTGAGAGGGGATCTTATAGAAACGTACAAAATTCTTATGGGGTTGGACAGGCTAGATGCAGGAAGATTGTTCCCGATTTTGGGGAAGTCCAGGACAAGGGGTCACAGCTTAATGATAAGGGGGAAATCCTTTAAGACCGAGATGAGAAAAAACTTTTTCACACAGAGAGTGGTGAATCTCTGGAACTCTCTGCCACAGAGGGTAGTTGAGGCCAGTTCATTGGCTATATTTAAGAGGGAGTTAGATGTGGCCCTTGTGGCTAAAGGGATCAGGGGGTATGGAGAGAAGGCAGGTACGGGATACTGAGTTGGATGATCAGCCATGATCATATTGAATGGCGGTGCATGCTCGAAGGGCCGAATGGTCTACTCCTGCACCTATTTTCTATGTATCTATGTATCTATGTATCTATGAAGCCCCGGCCCTCCCATCCCCTGCCCGCCCGCTCATTCCAGCTGTGGGATTGAGAGTCAAGCCGGTGCTGTCTCTCTCCGCTGTTCGCAGCCCACTCACTCGCCTGGCTCCCCTCCACCCCCCCTCCTCCTTTCTACCTGTCACAGGGGACGACCTCCTCTCCATGTCCGCGGCCCGATCCTCTGTAACGCTGGCGGAAGCATTTGGCAGTCCTCAGCAAAGAGCCTATAGCTCGCTTTAGGATCTTTGATCCTCGGATCACTCCGGGCTCGCTCGGGCCCCCGCGACCTGCCGCCCCACCCCACTTCTCTCTCTCTCCCTCACCCTCTCTCCCCCACCCCCCATGCCCTCCCTCCCCTAAACCCCCTTCTTCCCTCCCCTACCCCCTTCCCCCCCTCTCTCCTCCCCCACCCTCCCTCTCCTCCTCCCTTCCACCCCCCTCTCCCTGTCTCTTGCCCTTCTGTCTCTGCCCCTCTCTGTCTCTCCCCATTCTTGCTCTGCCCTCGCTCTCACTATCTACCCCCCTCTCTACCCCTTCTCTCCTCCTCTTTCTCTCTCCCCCTCTCTCTCCCCACCCCCATGCCCTCCCTCCCCTAAACCCCCTTTCCCCCTCTCACCCCTCCTCCCCCAACCTCCCTCTTCTCCCCTCCACCCCCCTCTCCCTCTGTCTCTTGCCCTTCTGTTTATTTTTTTATTTTTTTTATTTTATTAGAAGCAATGTACATACATCTTAATCATAATATGCAACATAATACATTTCTTGTACAACTTTTTTTTTAAACTTTAACCTATAATAGAAAAAGAGAAAAGAAAAAAGAGAAAGAAGAAAAGAGTGAGGATAGTAGTGGAGTGTAGTCTGCAGTAGTAAGGAATCTAAAAAAAGGTAAGACTAAGCAAGAAGGAAAGGGAATGTGTCTAATTCCTGATAATTTACACCCATCACCTAATTCTAAAATAATTGTTTTCCAGGGTTGTGTTGCACCATATTACACCTGTAACAAATCAATGAAAGGTGACCATATTCTTAAGAATTGCTCTTGTTTTCCTGCTAGAACAAGTCTCATTTCCTCAAGATGTAATATTTCCGACATATTTGTAATCCACATTTTAAACGTTGGGATAGGAGCGTCTTTCCTGAATTTAAGTATAAGTTTTTTTGCCGTTATCAAACCGTAGTTTAATAAACATCTTTGAAATGTAGTGAGTTCGGAACAGGCTTTCATTGTTCCGAAAATAATCAATTCTGTATTTGGGTCCATTCTTAATTTAAATATTTTTGAAAAACTTTCAAAAATTTCCTTCCAAAATTTCTGATGTTTTGCACAGGAAACAAATGAATGTGCTATTGTTGCCTCTTTGGTTAGGCACTTATCACAGATGGGAGAGACATTTGGAATTTTTTTATTTAATTTTGTTTTTGAGTAATATAATCTGTGTACAATTTTAAATTGGATCAATATGTGTCTAACGTTGATTGAACATTTATGTATATATAACAAATAATCTTCCCATCTGTCCTTGGAGATTTCTATAGACAATTCTTGTTCCCATTCTTTCCTTATACCTTCTGTCGAAGGTACAGTATGTCTATATTTAAAATAGTATTATAAAAATACGATATTAAGTGATCCAATTCTGCCTGTCTATTCATGCTTTGTTCTAAAGGGTCCAGCTTCAAATTTTGATAATCTTTTGAGTGTTTTTTCAAATAATCTCGAGTTTGTAAATATCTAAAATATTGGTTACTTTCCAAATTGTATTTAAGCTGTAAATCTTGGAATGGTAAAAAATTTCCCGCTTCATACAAATCTTCCCAAGTCATAATTCCTAATCGTTCCCAGAGAGTAAATGTTTTGTCAATAGTCGATGGCTTAAACGCGGGGTTGTTAGCTATCGGTGAAAGAAGCGAAAGATTTCTTAATTTAAGAGAGGATTTTATTTGTCTCCAAATTCGTATTCTGCTGTGAATCATCGGGTTTCTATTATATATTGTGTTCTTCAGTTTTATTGGTGAGAAAAGGATCGCTCCTATATTAAAAGGAGTGCAATCCTCCTTCTCCATTATTGTCCATTCTAACTGTTGTGTTGAACTGTCTAACCAATACATTATATTTTTATTGTTCACTGCTCAATGGTAGTACATAAAGTTGGGAAGTGTAAGTCCACCGTATTCTTTGGGTTTACATAAATGTCTTCTTTGAATTCTATAGGATTTATAGTCCCATATGAAATTTGAAATGTATGTCAATTTTTTTTAAGATGTTTTTAGGTATGTATGTAGGTATTGATTGGAATAAATATAGTATTTGTGGAAGAAAGATCATTTTAATGGCATTTATTCTGCCTATTAAGGACATCGGTAGTGTTTTCCAAAATTGGATCGACGTTTGTAATTTAGTAAGTAAGGGCAGGTACTTTGCGTTAAATAGGGATTTATGTTTTCTAGTAATTTGAATACCCAAATATTTAAATCTTTCTGTAGTAATTCTAAAGGGGTATTTTAAAAGATGTTGACTCTTGAGGTTTTATCGTCATTATTTCGCTTTTATTCCAATTTATTCTGTGTCCTGAAAAGGAACCAAATTCTTCTATTAAATTTAATAAATTTGGTATACTAATGTGTGATTTCGTAATGTATAATAATACATCGTCTGCATATAATGATATTTTATTATTAGAGTTTTTAGTGTTATAACCATGAATATTGGGGTGCATTCTTATGTTTTCTGCTAAGGGCTCTATCACCAGGGCAAATAGAAGTGGTGATAAAGCACATCCCTGTCTATTGCCCCTGGATAGTTGAAATTTCAGGGATAGTATATTATTAGTCAGTATTCTAGCCGTGGGCTTATCATATAGTCATTTTAACCATAGGATAAAATTATCTCCCATTTGAAATTTTTGTAATACTTTAAAAGGGTATACCCATTCCACCTGATCAAATGCGTTTTCTGCATCCAATGAAATAATTGATAAGTCTTCCTCTTCTATCTTATATGAATACATTATGTTAAAGAGACGTCTCAAATTATTAAATGAATGTCTCTTAGGTATAAACCCCGTCTGATCCGGGTTTATTAATTTACTAACATATTTACTTAGTCTTCTTGCTAAGGTTTTAGCTAATATTTTCTGATCTGTATTTAATAATGCAATGGCTCTATATGACCCAGGGTGTTCTAAGTCTTTATCCTTTTTAGGTATTAGTGTTATAGTCGACTCCGCTAGTGTTTCTGGTAGTTTCTGTTCTTTGAATGCATATGTGTAAAGTTTCTGTAGACGTGGAGAAATTATTTCATAATTTTTTTTATAGAATTCATCACTAAATCCATCCGGTCCTGGTGTTTTACCGTTCTTTAAAGACTTTATTGACTCTTCTATTTCATTAATTGTAATTTGAGCTCCTAATTCTTCCTGTTCCATCACATTAAGTTTTGGGAGATTATATTTTTCCAAAAGATTTGTGATTTTGACATTATCTGTTGATGCTTTTGATGTATATAGATAGATAGATATGCCTTTATTGTCGTTCAGACCGAAGTCTGGACGAAATTGCAGCAGTCATACATATAATACAATAAAAACAACAATAAACACATATTAACATCCACCACAGTGAGTCCACCCAGCATCTCCTCACTGTGATGGAGGCAAAAGTCTTAGGTCTGCAGTCTCTTCCCTCCTATTCTCCCTCTGCGCTGAGGCGATACCCCCCGGGCGATGTTAAATCAGTCCCGCGGCTCAAACACCGCGGCCCGGGGTGGTCGAAGCTGCCGCCCACCAGTCCTGCTGGCCCACGGCCGAACCCCGGACTCAGGCCACCACCGCCAGAACACCGTCCCAGCCACCCTCACGTGAGTACCGTGCCGTCTTCAGCCTCGGGCTGGGCCGCCCCGACATGGGCGTCGCTTCTCCCCCGAGCCGGGCCGCCCCGACATGGGCGCCGATCCTCCCTCCAGCCGGGCCGCCCCGACATGGGCGCTGATCCTCCCTCCAGCCGGGCCGCCCCGACATGGGCGTCGCTTCTCCCTCCAGCCGGGCCGCCCCGACATGGGCGCCGAACCTCCCTCAGGCTGCGAGCGCCGCACCTCCCCGAGCTCGGCCGCTCCAACGGGAGCTTCGTTCCACCCTTGGGCTGGCCGCCCGCCCGCCCTCACGAGAGCACCACAACCTCTCACGGGAGCACTGTTCCAGCCCTGAGCCGGACCACCCTCACGGGAGCGAGCTCAGGGCGAGTCCTGACGGGCTGTGCCTCCGGAGCCTCGAGGTCATCAGCTCCATTAGGCCTCAGCGCAGACATAGAAACATAGAAACATAGAAATTAGGTGCAGGAGTAGGCCATTCGGCCCTTCGAGCCTGCACCGCCATTCAATATGATCATGGCTGATCATCCAACTCAGTATCCCGTACCTGCCTTCTCTCCATACCCTCTGATCCCTTTAGCCACAAGGGCCACATCTAGCTCCCTCTTAAATATAGCCAATGAACTGGCCTCGACTACCCTCTGTGGCAGAGAGTTCCAGAGATTCACCACTCTCTGTGTGAAAAAAGTTCTTCTCATCTCGGTTTTAAAGGATTTCCCCCTTATCCTTAAGCTGTGACCCCTTGTCCTGGACTTCCCCAACATCGGGAGCAATCTTCCTGCATCTAGCCTGTCCAACCCCTTAAGAATTTTGTAAGTTTCTATAAGATCCCCTCTCAATCTCCTAAATTCTAGAGAGTATAAACCAAGTCTATCCAGTCTTTCTTCATAAGACAGTCCTGACATCCCAGGAATCAGTCTGGTGAACCTTCTCTGCACTCCCTCTATGGCAATAATGTCCTTCCTCAGATTTGGAGACCAAAACTGTACGCAATACTCCAGGTGTGGTCTCACCAAGACCCTGTACAACTGCAGTAGAACCTCCCTGCTCCTATACTCAAATCCTTTTGCTATGAAAGCTAACATACCATTCGCTTTCTTCACTGCCTGCTGCACCTGCATGCCTACTTTCAATGACTGGTGTACCATGACACCCAGGTCTCGCTGCATCTCCCCTTTTCCTAGTCGGCCACCATTTAGAAAATAGTCTGCTTTCCTGTTTTTGCCACCAAAATGGATAACCTCACATTTATCCACATTATACTGCATCTGCCAAACATTTGCCCACTCACCCAGCCTATCCAAGTCACCTTGCAGTCTCCTAGCACCCTCCTCACAGCTAACACTGCCCCCCAGCTTAGTGTCATCCGCAAACTTGGAGATATTGCCTTCAATTCCCTCATCCAGGTCATTAATATATATTGTAAATAGCTGGGGTCCCAGCACTGAGCCTTGCGGTACCCCACTAGTCACTGCCTGCCATTGTGAAAAGGACCCGTTTACTCCTACTCTTTGCTTCCTGTTTGCCAGCCAGTTCTCTATCCACATCAATACTGAACCCCCAATGCCATGTGCTTTAAGTTAATAACTGACTCTAGCAGTTTCCCCACTACCGATGTTAGACTAACTGGTCTGTAATTCCCCGTTTTCTCTCTCCCTCCCTTCTTAAAAAGTGGGGTTACGTTTGCTACCCGCCAATCCTCAGGAACTACTCCAGAATCTAAAGAATTTTGAAAGATTATTACTAATGCATCCACTATTTCTGGAGCTACTTCCTTAAGTACTCTGGGATGCAGCCTATCTGGCCCTGGGGATTTATCGGCCTTTAATCCATTCAATTTACCCAAAACCACTTCCCGACTAACCTGGATTTCACTCAATTCCTCCAACTCCTTTGACCCTGCTATTTCTGGCAGATTATTTATGTCTTCCTTAGTGAAGACGGAACCAAAGTAGTTATTCAATTGGTCCGCCATATCCTTGTTCCCCATGATCAACTCACCTGTTTCTGACTGCAAGGGACCTACATTTGTTTTAACTAATCTCTTTCTTTTTACATATTTATAAAAACTTTTGCAGTCAGTTTTTATGTTCCCTGCCAGTTTTCTTTCATAATCTATTTTTCCTTTCCTAATTAAGCCCTTTGTCCTCCTCTGCTGGTCTCTGAATTTCTCCCAGTCCTCTGGTATGCTGCTTTTTCTGGCTAATTTGTACGCATCATCTTTCGCTTTGATACCATCCCTGATTTCCCTTGTTATCCACGGATGCACTACCTTCCCTGATTTATTCTTTTGCCAAACTGGGATGAACAATTTTTGTAGTTCATCCATGCAGTCTTTAAATGTCTTCCATTGTATGTCCACCGTCAACCCTTTTAGAATTAATTGCCAGTCAATCATGGCCAATTCATGTCTCATACCCTCAAAGTTACCTTTCTTTAAGTTCAGAACCATTGTTTCTGAATTAACAATGTCACTCTCCATCCTAATGAAGAACTCAACCATATTATGGTCACTCTTGCCCAAGGGGGCACGTACAACAAGACTGCTAACTAACCCTTCCTCATTACTCAATACCCAGTCTAAAATAGCCTGCTCTCTCGTTGGTTCCTCTACATGTTGATTTAGATAACTATCCCGCATACATTCCAAGAAATCCTCTTCCTCAGCACCCCTGCCAATTTGATTCACCCAATCTATATGTAGATTGAAGTCACCCATTATAACTGTTTTGCCTTTGTCGCACGCATTTCTAATTTCCTGTTTGATGCCATCCCCAACTTCACTACTACTGCTAGGTGGCCTGTACACAACACCCACCAGCGTTTTCTGCCCCTTAGTGTTTCGCAGCTCTACCCATACCGATTCCACATCCTCCAAGCTAATGTCCTTCCTTTCCACTGCGTTAATCTCCTCTCTAACCAGCAACGCTACCCCACCTCCTTTTCCTTTCTCTCTATCCCTCCTGAATATTGAATATCCCTGGATGTTCAGCTCCCAGCCTTGGTCACCCTGGAGCCATGTCTCCGTGATCCCAACTATATCATAGTCATTAATAGCTATCTGCACATTCAACTCATCCACCTTATTACGAATGCTCCTTGCATTGAGACACAAAGCCTTCAGGCTTGTTTTTACAACACTCTTACCCCTTATACAATTATGTTGAAAAGTGGCCCTTTTTGATTTTTGCCCTGGTTTCGTCTGTCTTCCACTTTTACTTTTCACCTCGCTACCTATTGCTTCTACCCTCATTTTACACTCCTCTGTCTCTACGCTCACACATTTAAGAAACCCTTTCCCTTTAACTCCATCCTCCACTATCCCATTCGACACCCCACCCCCCTTATTCAGTTTAAAACCACCCGTGTAGCAGTGGCAAACCTGCCTGCCAGAATGCTGGTCCCACACCTGTTAAGATGCAATCCGGAGGCAGAGAAGGGGAATACGACAAAAAAGTCGCATTCCCCCGCAGGGAGAGACTGCAAACCCCGTTTCAACCCCCCACCCACCCAAAACACAAACTAAGAACCAAAAACTAGACTAACCAAAACAAAATAAACAACACAAAAAACACAAACAAACGGGACTGCCGATGAGCCGCTGCAGCCAGGGCCGCGCCGCCAAATTTTGGTAGAATTGAGCAAATCTTTTGTTAATATCTTTGGGTAGTGTTATCAATTCCCTTTTATCTGACCTAATTTTAGAAATCGTATGTTCCTTTTCCCGTTTTTTTTCATTTGTCGTGCCAAGAGTTTATGTGGCTTGTCGCCAAATTCAAAATTTTCCTGTTTTGTAATTTGGAATAGTCTAATAATTCTTTCGGATAAGATTCTATTTAATTTAAATTTCAATATTAATATCTTATTATTTTTATCCCTAGTTGGGTCTTTGTCGTTGTCTGTCCAATTGTCTAATTTTTTTCTTCTAGATTCAGTTGTTCCATTTTATTTTTTTTATTTTGAAACGCTTGATATGAAATTATCGATCCTCTAATAAATGCCATAAATGATTCCCATAATTATGAGGGTGATATACCTGGCGTATCATTGGTCTCAAAGAAAAATTCCATCTGTTTTCTTAGATATGCACTTCCGGTGGCGCCATGTTGGACTGAACAGGCGTAGCATTTAGCTCCGTGCCCGTAATCGGCGAATGTTCGCTTTAAAAATCGATTTGGAAGTCGGGTCCGTGTGTAATAACTTACCGGAGCTGCCTGTCGCGGTGCTGATGACGTCATCAGAAATCGCCGCGAAAATAACGGAGGTTTAAGCTATTTTTAAAATGAAAAGAACGACTCCCTATCAGAGCCCTCAGAGATCTGTCTCCAAGCAACTTTTGAAAATACAGTCACTACCTGAAAAAATTCAAGAACCTGAAGAAGTAACTGCTGAACTTCAAGAACCTGAAGAAGTATCTGCAGAACTAGCTCTGAAAATGACTACAAGATCAAAGGCTGAAAAAGTTTTAAAGGACAAAGAAATGGAGGAAATTAAGACATCGGTGAGTGACTTAAAAAATGAACTTTTGGCAGCTAATAAAAGTATGATGGAGATTATGATGCAGAACATGAACGTCGGGAATCAGAAAGTTATTGATTCAATCGGTAATATAAATAAACGAATAGACGATGTTCATGGTGAATTATCTTTGAAAATATATAAGGTCGAAACAGACTGTACTAGTAACATAGAAACATAGAAACATAGAAAATAGGTGCAGGAGTAGGCCATTCGGCCCTTCGAGCCTGCACCGCCATTCAATATGATCATGGCTGATCATCCAACTCAGTATCCCGTACCTGCCTTCTCTCCATACCCCCTGATCCCCTTAGCCACAAGGGCCACATCTAACTCCCTCTTAAATATAGCCAATGAACTGGCCTCAACTACCCTCTGTGGCAGAGAGTTCCAGAGATTCACCACTCTCTGTGTGAAAAAGATTTTCCTCATCTCGGTCTTAAAGGATTTCCCCCTTATCCTTAAGCTGTGACCCCCTTGCCCTGGACTTCCCCAACATCGGGAACAATCTTCCTGCATCTAGCCTGTCCAACCCCATAAGAATTTTGTAAGTTTCTATAAGATCCCCTCTCAATCTCCTAAATTCTAGCGAGTATGCCAAGTCTATGCAGTCTTTCTTCATATGAAAGTCCTGACATCCCAGGAATCAGTCTGGTGAACCTTCACTGCACTCCCTCTATGGCTATAATGTCCTTCCTCAGATTTGGAGACCAAAACTGTACGCAATACTCCAAGTGTGGTCTCACCAAGACCCTGTACAACTGCAGTAGAACCTCCCTGCTCCTATACTCAAATCCCTCTTGCTATGAAGGCCAACATACCATTCGCTTTCTTCACTGCCTGCTGCACCTGCATGCCTACTTTCAATGACTGGTGTACCATGACACCCAGGTCTCGCTGCATCTCCCCATTTCCTAATCGGCCACCATTTAGATAATAGTCTGCCTTCCCGTTTTTGCCACCAAAGTGGATAACCTCACATTTATCCACATTATACTGCATCTGCCAAACATTTGCCCACTCACCCAGCTTATGCAAGTCACCTTGCAGTCTCCTAGCATCCTCCTCACAGCTAACACTGCCCCCCAGCTTAGTGTCATCCGCAAACTTGGAGATGTTGCTTTCAATTCCCTCGTCCAGATCATTAATATAAATTGTAAATAGCTGGGGTCCCAGCACTGAGCCTTGCGGTACCCCACTAGTCACTGCCTGCCATTAAAGTTTGAATTGAATTGAATTGAATTGAATTGAATTGTGAAAAGGACCCGTTTACTCCTACTCTTTGCTTCCTGTTTGCCAGCCAGTTCTCTATCCACATCAATACTGAACCCCCAATACCATGTGATTTAAGTTTGTAGCCTAATCTCTTATGTGGTACGTTGTCGAAAGCCTTCTGAAAGTCCAGATACAACACATCCACTGGTTCTCCCCTATCCACTCTACTAGTTACATCCTCGAAAAATTCTATAAGATTCGTCAGACACGATTTACCTTTCGTAAATCCATGCTGACTTTGTCCAATGATTTCACCACTTTCCAAATGTGCTGCTATCCCATCTTTAATAACTGACTCTAGCAGTTTCCCCACTACCGATGTTAGACTAACTGGTCTGTAATTCCCCGTTTTCTCTCCCCCTCCCTTCTTTAAAAAGTGGGGTTACGTTTGCTACCCTCCAATCCTCAGGAACTACTCCAGAATCTAAGGAGTTTTGAAAAATTATCACTAATGCATCCACTATTTCTGGAGCTACTTCCTTAAGTACTCTGGGATGCAGCCTATCTGGCCCTGGTGATTTATCGGCCTTTAATCCATTCAATTTACCCAACACCACTTCCCGACTAACCTGGATTTCACTCAGTTCCTCCATCTCCTTTGACCCGCGGCCCCCCTGCTATTTCAGGCAGATTATTTATGTCTTCCTTAGTGAAGACGGAACCAAAGTAGTTATTCAATTGGTCCGCCATATCCTTGTTCCCCATGATCAATTCACCCGTTTCTGACTGCAAGGGACCTACATTTGTTTTAACTAATCTCTTTCTCTTCACATATCTATAAAAACTTTTGCAGTCAGTTTTTATGTTCCCTGCCAGTTTCCTTTCATAATCTATTTTCCCTTTCCTAACTAAGCCCTTTGTCCTCCTCTGTTGGTCTCTGAATTTCTCCCAGTCCTCTGGTATGCTGCTTTTTCTGGCTAATTTGTACGCATCATCTTTTGCTTTGATACTATCCCCTGATTTCCCTTGTTATCCACGGATGCACTACCTTCCCTGATTTATTCTTTTGCCAAACTGGGATGAACAATTTTTGTAGTTTATCCATGCAGTCTTTAAATGCCTTCCATTGCATATCCACCGTCAACCCTTTTAGAACTAATTGCCAGTCAATCTTGGCCAATTCACGTCTCATACCCTCAAAGTTACCTTTCTTTAAGTTCAGAACCGTTGTTTCTGAATTAACAATGTCACTCTCCATCCTAATGAAGAACTCAACCATATTATGGTCACTCTTGCCCAAGGGGGCACGCACAACAAGACTGCTAACTAACCCTTCCTCATTACTCAATACCCAGTCTAGAATAGCCTGCTCTCTCGTTGGTTCCTCTACATGTTGGTTTAGATAACTATCCCGCATACATTCCAAGAAATCCTCTTCCTCAGCACCCCTGCCAATTTGATTCACCCAATCTATATGTAGATTGAAGTCACCCATTATAACTGTTTTGCCTTTGTTGCACGCATTTCTAATTTCCTGTTTGATGCCATCCCCAACTTCACTACTACCGCTAGGTGGCCTGTACACAACACCCACCAGCGTTTTCTGCCCCTTAGTGTTTCGCAGCTCTACCCATACCGATTCCACATCCTCCAAGCTAATGTCCTTCCTTTCCACTGCGTTAATCTCCTCTCTAACCAGCAACGCTACCCCACCTCCTTTTCTTTTCTCTCTATCCCTCCTGAATATTGAATATCCCTGGATGTTCAGCTCCCAGCCTTGGTCACCCTGGAGCCATGTCTCCGTGATCCCAACTATATCATAATCATTAATTGCTATCTGCACGTTCAACTCATCCACCTTATTACGAATGCTCCTTGCATTGAGACACAAAGCCTTCAGGCTTGTTTTTACAACGCTCTTACCCCTTATACAAATATGTTGAAAAGTGGCTCTTTTTGATTTTTCCCCTGTATTTGTCTGCCTGCCACTTTTACTTTTCACCTTGCTACCTATTGCTGCCGCCCGCATTTTGCACCCCTCTGTTTCTCTGCTCACCCATTTAAGAACCCCGCCACCTCTTATTCTCTGTTTATTATTGTTTTCTTCTTTCCCACCTACATGTTGGGTCTGAGTGCTTTCCTTCTCTGCCTCCTGCCTCACACACTGTCTAATAGCATTCTCTATTTGAGTCCCTCCCCCCAACCATTCTAGTTTAAAGTCTCCCCAGTAGCCTTTGCAGATCTCCCCGCCAGGATATCGGTCCCCCTCAGGTTCAAGTGCAACCCATCCTTTTTGTACAGGTCGAACCTTCCACAAAAGAGGTCCCAATGATCCAGAAATTTGAATCCCTGCCTTCTGCACCAGTCGTTCAGCCACGCATTTATCCTCCACCTCGCTCCATTCCTACTCTCACTGTCGCGTGGCACAGGCAGTAATCCCGAGATTGTTACCTTTGCTGTCCTTCTCTTTAACTCCCCTCCTAACTCCCTAAATTCTCCTTTCAGGACCTCTTCTCTTTTTGTACCTATGTCATTGGTACCTATATGTACCACGACCTCGGGCTCCTCTCCCTGCCCTTTCAGGATATCTTGGACACGTTGAGACACATCACAGACCCTGGCACCAGGGAGGCAAACTACCATCCGGGTCTCCCGACTGCGTACACAGAATCGCCTGTCTGACCCCCTAACTATAGAGTCCCCTATTAGTATTTTTTTTTTTTTTTTTTTTAAAAGGAAAAGATTGAAAGAAAGAAGAAAGTGAAGGAAAAAGTGAAAGTGTAGAAAAGTGTAGAAAATGTAACAACAAAAAAGGACGAAGACCCTATAAGAGCGAAATTAAAAACAAAAGAAAAAGAGTTAAGAAATAGGCCCTAGGAAAAAAAAGAGAAAGAGAGAGAGGAAAAAAAAAAGAAAAAAGAAATTTTTTTTTTGAGCATTACGTAAATAGGACATACCAATTCTTCAACTATCATCCCCCCTTACCTGACCTCAATTTTTTATATTTTTTTAAGTACTTTTGCACCCTATGTTTGTAATAATTCTATAAATGCAGACCACGTCAGGTGGAAGTGATCTGGTTTACCTGCTAGGAGGAGTCTTATCTCTTCTAGGTGTAATGTTTCAAACATATTTGAAATCCACATATTTATAGTTGGTATTGGAGCCTTCTTCCAAAATTTTAGAATTAGCTTTTTTCCAGTTATTAACCCATAGTCCATTAATTTCTTTTGAAACACATTTAGTTCTGGATCATCTTCCGTTATTCCGAAGATAATCCATTCTGCTTTGGGTATCAGTCTTGTTTTAAATAACTTTGTAAAGATTTCAAAAATTTCATTCCAAAATTTTTGAATTTTTGTACAGAAGACGAATGAGTGCGCTATAGTAGCTTCTTGGGATTGACATTTATCACAAATAGATGATACGTTTGGGAAAATTTTATGAATTTTAGTTTTCGAATAATATAATCTATGTAAAATTTTTAATTGTATTAAAGTGTGTCTTACATTAATCAAGCATTTATGCACGTTTAATAAGTATTCATTCCAACTTTCCTTTGAAATTTTAATAGCTAACTCTTGTTCCCAGTCTCTTCTGATACCCTCCGTAGGTGGTATTTGTACATTTAAAATAATATTATACAAATATGATATTAAGTTTGCTGATTCCGCTTTTATCTGCATTGCCTCGTCCAATACATCTACTGGGTTATTATAATGATCTTTTGTATATTTTTTCAAATTAGTCGCATATTTGAAAATATTTAAAATATTGATTATTTCCGAGTTTATATTTTATTTGTAATTGTTGAAATGAAAGTAATTTTCCAGTTTCATACAAGTCACCAAGCGTTTTAATTCCTAGTCTATCCCATTGTGTATAACCTTTATCTATAATAGAAGGACTAAACAAAGGGTTATTGACTATAGGTAATAAAATTGATAAATTTCTTAATTTTAAATTTTGTTTTATTTGTTTCCAAATACGGATTGTACTATGAATAATTGGGTTCTTATTATAATTTATGTTATTCAGTTTCATTGGAGAGAGGAGGATCGCTCCAATGTTTCTAGAGGAGCAATCCTCTTTCTCCATTACAATCCAGTCTACTTGCTGGGCGGAGTTATCCATCAGTTGAATCATGTTTTTAATATTTACTGACCAATAATAATACATAAAATTAGGTAGTGCTAAACCCCCCAATACTTTAGGTTTATTCAGATGAGTTTTTTGTATTCTATGTGATTTATAGTCCCATATAAAATTAGTGATATCTGAGTCGAGTTTTTTAAAAAACTTCTTAGGTAAGTATATAGGAATTGATTGAAATAGGTATAAAATTTGTGGTAAAAAGATCATTTTTATTGCGTTTATTCGGCCTATTAAAGACATTGGGAGCGTTTTCCAGAATTTAATTAGTGTATTTAATTTATTAAGTAGGGGGTCAAAATTTGCCCTGAACATACCTTGATATGTTCTGGTAATTTCGATTCCCAAATATTTAAATTTTTCTGTAGCTATTTTAAAAGGGAATTTTGAAAGATGTGTTGAATCTTTCGGTTTTATTGACATAATTTCACTTTTATTCCAATTTATTCTATATCCAGAAAAAGATCCAAAGTCTTCAATTAAATTTAATATATTTGGTATAGTGATTTGAGGTTTTGTTATATATAGTAATATATCATCCGCGTATAAAGATATTTTATTATATGAGTCTTTAGTATTATATCCATGAATATCAGGGTGTATTCTAATTTTTTCTGCTAGCGGTTCAATAATGAGAGCAAACAACTGTGGTGATAATGAGCATCCTTGTCTATTTCCCCTTGATAGTTGAAATTTCGAGGATAATATGTTATTAGTTAGTATTCTAGCTGTAGGTTTGTTATATAGTAACTTAATCCATAAAATAAAATTCTCTCCCAGTTGAAATTTTTGTAATACTTTATCCATATAATTCCATTCTACTTGATCAAATGCTTTTTCAGCATCCAGCAAAATAATTGATAATTCTTGATCTTCAGATTTGTGTGAGTGCATTATGTTGAGTAGACGTCTCATATTATTAGAAGAGTATCTCTTAGGGATAAACCCTGTCTGATCTGGGTTTATTAATTTACTAATGTATTTACTTAATCTTCTAGCTAATGTTTTCGCTAATATTTTTTGATCTGTGTTTAACAATGCTATAGCTCTATATGAACCAGGTTCTTCTAAATCTTTATTTTTCTTAGGTATTAATGTAATCGTTGATTCCGCTAATGTATCAGGTAGTATTCGTTTTTTAAAAGCGTATTGGTACATTTTTTGTAATCTTGGTATTAGTTTATCATAAAAGCTTTTATAAAATTCATTAGTAAATCCATCAGGGCCTGGTGTTTTTCCATTCTTTAATGAGTTTATTGTATCTTCTAATTCCTTAATTGAGATTTGTGCACCCAGTTCCTCTTGTTCCTTCAGCTCTAACTTTGGAAGATTACAGGTATCCAAGAACTTTGTGATATTATTGGAATCAATTATCGTTTTAGATGTATACAAATTCTCGTAAAATTGCGCAAATCTTTTATTAATATCCTTCGGTGTTGTTAATAATTCCCCTTTATCTGATTTGATCTTTGGTATAGTATGTTCCTTTTCTCGTTTTTTTAGCTGGCGAGCCAAAAGTTTATGCGGTTTATCCCCAAATTCAAAGTGCTCTTGTTTTGTAATTTGAAAAAGTCTTATAAGTTTGGCAGATAATAATTTATTTAATTTAAATTTTAAAATTATTATTTTATTATGTTTATCTATTGATGGATCTTTAGCATTATCTATATCCATTTGTCTAATAAGTTCTTCTAACTGTCTTTGTTCATTCTTATTCTTTTTATTTTGAAAAGCTTGATATGAAATTATAATACCCCTAATGTATGCTTTAAAAGATTCCCAAAATAAAGTAGGCGATATATCTGAAGTATCATTTGTTTGAAAAAAGACCTCCATTTGTTCTTTTAAATATATACTCGCTTGTGGATCTTTTAAAATTTGAGAATTAAATCTCCAGAACGATTTATTCTTAGACAATCCTTCCAGTTTTAAAAAGAAAGTTAGTGGGGAATGGTCTGAAATTGAATTTGTATGGTATATTGCATTAGATGTTTGGGGGATTAATTTTGTATCCAGCAGAAAGTAGTCTATACGTGAGTATGTCGTATGTACCATTGAGTAAAACGAATATTCCCTGCCAGTTGGATTAACAATTCTCCAAACATCTGCTATATTAGTGTTATTTATATAGGTATTGAGGAGTTCCCCAGTTTTCGATTTCATATTCCCTCTCTGTTTTTGACTTGATTTATCTAAGTACGGATCTAAAACACAATTAAAGTCTCCTCCTATTATAACATTTTGATAGTTTGACTCTGCAATTATGTTGAAAATTTTATTGAAAAAGTGGGGGTTATCAAAGTTAGGGGCATATATATTTACCAAAGTAAGTGGAGTGTCATGGATTTCTCCATTAACTATTAGGTATCTCCCTTCTATATCTGTTATAATATTCTTTGCTTTAAATGGTATACCTTTTCTTATGATGATTGACGTGCCTCTAGATTTTGAAGTAAATGAAGAATGGTATGTTTGACCTATCCATTTCGCCCTCAGTCTAACTTGATCCTGAGGTTTTAGGTGTGTTCCTTGTAGGAAGGTAATGTCAGAGTTGTACAGTTTCAACTGAGCTAGTATCTTACCCCTTTTAATAAGTTCGTTAATACCTCTTATATTCCAACTACAAAATGAGATTCCTCCTAGGTTCTTTTGTGTGGTGTCATGCATTTTGAATAATTATAGTACCTTTGAATCTTGTGGTGCGTCCATATCCCAGGTCTTTAGGTATTGGGGGAGTTTTTGAATTATTAAATTTTGCTGGTATGTCCATTTTACGCTTATCACTAAACACAAAACACAAACAAGTGATTTTATGTGGTAAAAAAAAAACTAAAAAAGTGAGGCTACAGTGTCTGATATAGTCGGCACTGTAGCGAGTGTCCCACCTGTAGGTGGGAAAAAACCTTGTTTGGACTTCCATTGCGTTGTTACACAAATAGCTCCGCTCTCTTAGTTAATCATAACATATTAAAATATTAAAACGAGGCCTCACATTCAGATATATAATACAATTTTACCCTGATATTTCCTTATAACATATATATATATCGGAGTTTAATTATTAAACCAATATTTTTGACTTCAATAAGAATCAACTGTTGGTTGAAGGGGTTAACGAGACGTGCCCCTGGACATAAGCCAGGTGCTCGTTTCTCATCCCCTCCTCCCACTTATAGATAAGGTTACAATTTATTAAAAATTCATATTAGTATGTTAGTTCATTATTTTTTATTTTTGTTTTTGTTAGTATTCTAATCTAACCTGCATAACTTGTTAAGTTGTTAATAGGATAAGTTCTTACAATTGGTTATAATATTTTAATCAATAAGCAATTATTTTCTGGTTTATATTCCAACTGTTCAGTTGTTTACACGTTTTGAACAGAAAGTGTCCTTGATTCAACATTCCAAAGATAACAGTGTAACTATCCCCAGACAAAGCATTGCTTAGAATGGTACAGATCTGCCAAAACTCCCTTTCATTTCTGTTTTTCAACGATAGTTTGGGCATATTTGAATGCGTCTTCAGGCTTAACAAATGACTTTTCAAGACCATTAAAGGAAATACGCATTTTCGCAGGGTAAAAACCCCCAAATCTGATCCCTTCTCTCCCTCTTAAAAGATCTTTAACCTTATCAAATTTGTTTCTTTTTTGCACAATTTCATACGGGTAGTCCCTGAATATCTTAATAGTGTCCTTGTCCAGCCGCAGTTGTACACCGTATTTGATTTTGCTCATAACATATTCCAGTTCTACAGTATCCCGAAATTTCACAATAATATGTCGTGGATAAGCTTTTCCCGCACCAGATCTTTGTTTAAATCTTGGGACACGATGAGCCACTTCGATTTTCGGTTCCTTGGAAAGATTCAACAGTTGTTTCAACAAGCCCATGGCAAATTCACGTACCTGCTCCCCTTCTGCCCCCTCTGAAACACCAAGAATTCTCAAATTCTGGCGTCTAGAGCGAGCTTCCAGGTCCAGGCATTTGGCTGAGACTTTCTCCAGTTGAGTCACCATCTGTAGTGAAGCTTGTTCGTTTTCTCGCCTCATTTGCTCATATTCTTGCCTCAATTTCGCCATGTCTTCAACCACTCGAGCCGTGTTTTTCTCCAATTCCGTAATTGTGTGCATACTTGCAGCTACTGTTTCAAGCACAACCGTGAACTTATCCGTAGTAGTTACATCCATCTTATCCATTTTCTCTGATAGTCCGTCTTTCACCTCATCAATTTGTTTATTCATAATGTCCAGTAAATCCATCATATTCTTCTGGTTACCAGCATTTAAATCCTTCATCATCTTCTCCATTCCTTCCATCATTTTTGCCGTATTTTCCCTCATTTCCTTCTTATCTTCCATCCTATTTTCCTTCATTTCCTTCTTATCTTCCTTCATATTATCCGAAATCTCATCTTTCAAATTTTTCATTGATTTCTTCAAGTCATCAAAGTCTTTCTTAGATCTTGTATCCATTTCTGCAGCCACTTCAGAGACTTTAGAGACTTCAGAGGTAACTTCAGAAGTAACTTCTGCTTCAGACTTCTTCTGGCCTGTCAGCAGCTTATTCACTGCTCTCTGAGGGCTCACAGCTGGAGACAGTTTACTCATTTAAAGGGCTTCAAACCACCGTTTAAAACATCGCGTTTAACGATGACGTCATCAGCGCGAGGACCTGAAGCTCCGGTAAGGTTTTTAAAAACAATCCCGATTTCTGGACCCGTTTTACACGATAAATCGTGAAGTTTTTCGGGAGAGGAGCTAGGTGCACGTCTGTTAATCTAACATGGCGCCACCGGAAGTCGAGTCCCCTATTAGTATTGCCCTCCTCTTCTTTTCCTTACCCTTCTGAGCAACAGGGCCGGTCTCTATACCGGAGGCCCGGCCGCTGTCGCTACCCCCAGGTTGGCTGTCCACCCCAACAGTGCTCAAACAGGAGTACTTATTGTCAAGGTGTACAGCCACCGGGGTACTCTCTAGTCCCTGCTTGTGCCCCTTGCCTCTCCCAACCGTGATCTACTTGCCTGCCTCCTGTGGTGTTGGAGTGACCACATCCCTGTAACTCCTCTCAATGACTTCTTCGCTCTCCCTGACCAGACGGAGGTGGATCTGCTCCACCAAACTGTTACAACATGTTGTACTACCATGAAAGATATGGAAATAGCAATGTTACAAATGGCTGAAGAAATGCAGAAAATCAAGAATTATGAAGATGTCGTGGGTCAGCTGACCAAAACATCGGATAAATGCCTTGATTTGGAAGCAAGGTCAAGACGCCAGAATTTAAGAATAGTTGGAGTGACAGAAGGGGAAGATGGGAACGATCCCCAAGAGTACACTGCTAACTTACTTAAAAATATACTTGACTGCCAGCTAAACCGAAAATAGAAGTGGCACACCGGGTGAATCGGCCAAAATCAAGGACACAAATAAGAGGTGCTCCCCCACGACAGATCATTGTGAAATTTCAGGACATTTCAGCTTTGGAAGAGGCCATTACAAAAATACAATATGGAAAGATTATGAAGTTCAATTCAATTCAATTCAATTCAATTCAATTCAACTTTAATGTCATTGCACAAATACTGAGTATGGGTACAACGAAATGCAGTTTTGCGTCAGTCCGTAGTAGTAGTGCAATATAGAAATTTTAAAAAAAGAGGATACAGAATAATCAAAAATACAGAATAATTAACAATGGGGACGGAGGGACCGGAGGAATCTATCGGCGGGACTCCGAGTTCAGCAATGCGACGGTATAATTGTAGAAGCTGTTCCTCATCCTACTGGTACGAGACCTGAGGCTCCTGTACCGCCTCCCTGATGGGAGGAGGGCAAACAGTCCATGGTTGGGGTGGGAGGGGTCTTTAATGATCTTCCCAGCCCGTTTCAGACACCGTTTTCGGTGGAGGGCATCGATGGCAGGGAGCGGGGCACCGATGATGTGCTGCGCGGTTTTCACCACCCGTTGTAGTGCCTTCCTGTCCGCAACAGTGCAGCTGCTGTACCATACCGTGAAGCAGGTGGTCAGGATACTCTCGATGGTACACCGGTAGAAGTTGGTCAGGATCTGGGGGGACAGGTGGGCTTTCTTGAGCCTCCTCAGGAAGTAAAGGCGCTGCTGTGCCTTTTTGATCAGCTTGGAGGTGTTGAGGGACCAGGACAAATCCTCCGAGATGTGTACCCCGAGGAATTTGTAGCTGGAGACGCGCTCCACCTCAGTCCCGTTTATATGGATGGGGGTATGTCTGCCCCCTCTGACCTTCCTGAAGTCGACAATAATTTCCTTCGTCTTCTTGGAGTTGAGGACGAGGTTATTGTTGGCACACCAGGTTGTCAGGTGCTGGACCTCCTCTCTGTAGGCTGACTCATCGTTGTCACTGATCAGTCCTACCACCGTGGTGTCGTCAGCAAACTTAATGATGGCGTTGGATCCGTACTTAGGGATGCAGTCGTGGGTGAAGAGGGAGTAGAGGAGAGGGCTGAGCACACAGCCCTGTGGCACGCCGGTGTTCAGTGTTATAGTGGAGGAGGTGAGGTTGTTGACCCTAACAGACTGTGGTCTGTTGGTGAGGAAATCCAGTGTCCAGTTGCAGAGGGAGGTGGAGATGCCAAGCCCGCTGAGTTTGGTGATCAAGCTGGCGGGGATGACAGTGTTAAAAGCGGAGCTGAAATCAATGAACAGCAACCTGATGTAGGAGTTGTTGTTGTCCAGGTGGGTCAGGGCAGAGTGTAGGGCCGCCGATATGGCGTCCTCTGTAGACCTGTTGGCCCGGTAGGCAAACTGATGGGGGTCCAGTGTGGGGGGGAGGCTGGCTTTGAGGTGAGCCAAGATCAGCCGCTCAAAGCACTTAGCAATGACAGGGGTGAGTGCCACTGGGCGGAAATCGTTGAGGCTCGGTGGATCTGCTCCACCAAACTGTTACAACATGTTGTACTACCATGAAAGATATGGAAATAGCAATGTTACAAATGGCTGAAGAAATGCAGAAAATCAAGAATTATGAAGATGTCGTGGGTCAGCTGACCAAAACATCGGATAAATGCCTTGATTTGGAAGCAAGGTCAAGACGCCAGAATTTAAGAATAGTTGGAGTGACAGAAGGGGAAGATGGGAACGATCCCCAAGAGTACACTGCTAACTTACTTAAAAATATACTTGACTGCCAGCTAAACCGAAAATAGAAGTGGCACACCGGGTGAATCGGCCAAAATCAAGGACACAAATAAGAGGTGCTCCCCCACGACAGATCATTGTGAAATTTCGGGACATTTCAGCTTTGGAAGAGGCCATTAGAAAAATACAATATGGAAAGATTATGAAGTTCGGGACGAACACTATCAGACTTTTTAGAGTCTATCCTTATGAAATTGCTAAAAAAACGAGAAGCGTTTAAAAATACACAACAGACCTTGAAAGGGCACAGGGAAATCAGATATGGAATAATTTATCCTGCTAAGATGATCATTACTTATAAGGATACCGAACGCAAATTTACTGATCCAGAAGCTGCTTACAAATATGCTCAAGACATTGTAAAAGAAATAGAGGCTTAAGCAAAATTAAGAAGAAAGTTAACGGCGCATGATCTGAAATGATACTACTATGGTATTTTGGATTTGATGTAAATGGAATTAATTTTGTATCTACTAAAAAATAATCAATTCGCGAGTAAGTTTTATGTACCATTGAGTAGAAAGAATATTCCCGTCCAGCTGGATTTGCAATCCTCCATACATGTTATTATTTGTATTTTTTATGTATGTATTTAAGAGTTCACTAGATTTAGATTTAATGTTTAATCTTTTTCGTTGTGTTGATTTATCCAAATAATTGTCAAGAACGCAATTGAAATCTCCTCCAAATATTACATTTTGATAATTAAGCTCTAAGATTAAGTTCAAAATTTTGTTAATTGAGGATTATCAAAGTTTAGCGCATAAATATTTACTAAGGTAACTGAGGTCGAGTTTATCTCTCCCGTAACTATGACATACCTCCCATCTTTGTCTATTATTTTATTCTTTAGTTTAAATGGTATTCCTTTTCGAATTATGATTGCTGTACCTCTAGATTTAGTACTATATGAGGATTGGTATGTCTGACCTATCCAATTAGACCTCAGCCTTATCTGCGCTTGTAATTTCAAGTGTGTTTCCTGTAAAAAAATTATGTCGGCATTGAATGACTTTAATTGTGCTAAGATCTTACCCCTTTTGATTGGGTCATTCATACCCCTTACGTTCCAGCTGCAAAACGTAATTCCACCTATTTTATTTTGTGTGGTGTCTTGCATTTTCAATTAGTTTAATACATTTATGCCATATGGTGCAACACAATAACTTGATCTTCCAGGTGCGGAGTGTATACTTATCTCTTCTTGCCCTTCTGTTACTGCCCCTCTCTCTGTCTCTCCCCATTCTCTCTCTGCCCTCACTCTCTACACCCCCCCCCCCATCTCTAGACGCGCCTGCGAGTTGGGGGCTATGCGTCAGTGGATAGGGCCGTTATGGGGTAAGATACGCAAATTAATAATATTAATATAATATCAAGGGTGTTGTTAGCGTGTGTGTGGGGGGGCGGTAGTTAGTGTGTGTGTGGGGGTGGTTAGTGCGTGTGCCACCGCATGCCGCCCCCCCCCCCCCCACCCCAGCCACCGTGCATTGGAGGAACAGACCCAACGGGTCTGCACTTGGTCTAGTAACTATTAAAACCCTCATTGGTTTGTAACAGATTCTATTTCGCAAATATTTGTTTAAGGAGTTTGTAGATTTACTCCTCCACCCTTTGCCGTAACGGAGACATTTTTACATATTCCTGTAGTTTTTCCTCCACATTTTGTTTTGAAAATTGGAAAATGTGGTTATTAATTTTGCCGCTTTTTTTTTGTTAAAAACATCAATTTAAAAAAAAATCAAACTGCTACATGAGTCAGTGCCATCTCACAGATGTCCAATCACAATGGATCTCATTTACATATGATATGACATCACAATGGGACAGGGGTGCGAAATTGCAACCTTCACTTGGTCTGGCGTGCACAATCAAATAGAGCAAGTTGTCCTACCCCCCTGTCAATCCCCTCCATATCTACCCCTCCCCCTCCCCCTCTACCATCTTCCCTCTCTACCATCTTCCCTCTCTATCTGCCCCTCCCCCTCATCCCCCCCTCTCTCCCTCCCCCCACCTCCACCTGTCCGTCACCTACCCCCTCTCCCTCACCACCTCTACCCTCCCCTCTCTCCCTCTCCACTATTCCCCCTCTCTAAACCCCCTCCCCTCTCCCCTCCCCTCCCTCTCCCCTCCCCTCCCTCTTCCTCTCCTACCTCCTCCCTCCCTCTCCTCCCCTCCCCACTCTCCCCTTCCCCTCTCCTCCCCCTCTCCATTTTCCCCTCTACATTTCCCCCTCTCCCTCCTCCCCCCGTGCCCCTCTCCCCCTCTCCCCCTCCCATCCACCTCTCTCCCCTCATGGTGGTTAGTGGTTTGTGTTTGGGTGGGGGGGGTTAGTGTGTGCGTCCCATCCCCCTCTCAACCTCCTCGCCATTTCCCCCTCTCCATCTCTCCATCTCCCCCTCTCATTGCCACTCCACCCCCCTCTCCATCCCATCTCCCCCCTCCCTCCACCCCAACTCTCTCCCCTCATCTCCCTCCCCCCTCTCTTTGCCCCTCGAGATAGGGTGGTGATGGGGTAAAATTAGCCAATGAATAATAGTAATATAATATCAAGGGGGGTGGTTAGTGTGTGTGTGTGTGGGGGGGGGGGGTTGGGGGTGGTTAGTGTGTGTGCGTGCGTGTGTGCGCTTGGTGTTTGTCTGTGCGGGGGACGGTTTGTGGGGGGGGCAAGATCATTTCATTCCAAAAAGGAAGAAAGATTCTGAGGGGAGTAGGAGGCAACCGTGGCTGACAAGAGAAGTTAGGGATAGAATAAAACTAAAAGAAAAGATGTATAACACAGCAAAGCGTAGCCAGAGGATTGGGAAACTTTCATAGGACAACAGAAGGAAACAAAACGGGCAATACGGGCTGAAAAGATGAAGTACGAGGGGAAGCTGGTCAGGAATATAAAGAAGGACAGTAAAAGCTTCTTTAGATATGCTAAGGGAAAAAGAGTAGCAAAGTCAAATGTGGGTCCGTTGAAGGCAGACACGGGTGAAATTATTATGGGCAACAAGGAAATGGCAGAAGAGTTGAATAGGTACTTCGGATCTGTCTTCACTAAGGAAGACACAAACAATCTCCCAGATGTACTGGAGGATCTAAGGGGGTAGAGGAACTGAAAGAAATTTTCATTAGACGAGAAATAGTATTGGGTAGGCAACGAGAACAGAAAACATTGGATTGTTTTTTTCTGAAGTGCAGAAGCTGAGTGGAAACCTGGTGAATGTTTATAAAATGATGAGAAGCATAGATAAAGTTGAGTCAGAACTTTTTTTTCCTCCAGGGTGAAAATGTCAAAGACTAGAGGGCATATCTTAATGTGAGACGGGCAGTTTAAAGAAAGCGTGTGAGGCCACTTTTTTTTATACACAGAGGGTGGTGGGGCCTTGAACACGTTGCCACGAGTGGTGCTGGAGGCAGAGATGATCATAGTGTTTGAGAGGCTTTTAAACAGGCACATGGAGGTGCAGGGATGGGGGGATATGGATCACATGCAGGCAGATGGAACTTGCCATCGTGTTCGGCACAGACCTTGTGGGTCGAAGGGTAAGTTCCTGAGCTGTGCAGTTCTATGTCTATGTTCTATTTCACGCCACAAACACCTCAAAAAATAAGCCTGTCTCTGTGGGAAGGCACAGAGAAACTATACCACCGTGAAATTAAAAGCTGTACTTTGCAGACACATCAGAGGTGACAGGTTTGCGATCTACAACTCCCCTCTCCACCTGGTGCAGGTGTAAATCATGTTTTGTGCCTCCATAAATTATACCACCCTGCCTGACATCTCTTATCATCAGCAATCGATTGTTTGTAATATTGGTATAAAATAGAGCCAGAAGTGTCTAAAATAATATTCAATTGTACCAGATGTTGGTGAGGCCACACCTGGTGTATTGTCTTCCTTATGGTCACCCTGCTATAGAAAGCATGTCATTAAGTTGTAAAAAAGTGCAGGGAAAATTTCTGAGGGTGTTGCCAGAACTCGAAGGCCTGAGCTATAGGGGGAATTTGGGCAGGCTAGGATTTTATTCCTTGGAGCACAGGAGGATGAGGGGTGATTTTATGGAGGAGTATAATATCATGATAATGGATAGGGTTAATGCACAGTCTTCTCCCCCGGGGTAGGGAAATCAAGAGCCAGAGAACATAGACCATAGAACAATACAGCACAGCACAACAACAGGTTCTTTAGCCCACAATGTCAGTATAGAACATGATGCCAAGACCATCTCTTATCTATCTGCACATAACTCATACCACTGCATTCCCTGAATATCCATATGCATATCCAAAATCTCTTAAATGCCACAATCTTATCTGCCTTAAGCCACTGTGCGAGTTCACCCAAGAGTTCTCCCGAGTTCTCCCCTGATTCGAGCTCGTGTAATGTACGTAGCGGGTAGGTAGGAGCTCGTGGATGTCACGTAGTGGCTCTTAACGCTAACGGTAGTTACTCGTGAAACGTGGAAACTCGTGAAGATTTTTCAAGTGTGAAAAATATCCACGAGTAAAAATGCAGTCTTGATGGAAAAATGTGTTACTTTTTACTCGTAGTTATAACGCGAGTTTAATGGTGGACACTCGTATATACTCATGGGTACTCGTAGCTCGGCAGCTGGACAGAGAAAAAAAGGTGAGTGAAAAAAAAGGTTATGTCAACATCAGCACGTGACCTGGGTCTGTCCAGGGAGTTTCCCATCATTGCTGGAGAAACTTTTGCAGAAGAAGCTTGTCTCGAGATGGCACCCAAAAAAAATCCAACTGAAGGGCAGAGCAAAGCCATACAAAAAACCTGTGATGAATGCTTTGCACACACAGGAGAGGAGATGCAACTGGAGGAGGCAACACTGCATGAGGGCTCCCTGCAGCAGGAGAACAGGGAGGTTGAATATATGCAGATCACCTCCCTGGCAGCTGCATTTGACAATGTCTCAGACTCGGAGTCCCCATTGACCAAGGGTAAGCATGGAATGTTGGCCTTTATAACAAGAGGATTTCAGTATAGGTTATAGATAAATGTGAGGTTATCCACTTTGGCGGCAAAAACAAGGGGGCAGATTATTATCTCAATGGGGTTTGGTTAGGTAAGGGGGAGGTACACCGGTCACTGAAAGTTGGCATGCAGGTACAGCAGGCAGTGAAGAAAGCTAATGGAATGTTGGCCTTCATAACAAGAGGATTTCAGTATAGGAGTAAAGAGGTTCTTCTGCAGTTGTACAGGGCTCTGGTAAGACCACATCTGGAGTATTGCGTACAGTTTTGGTCTCCTAATTTGAGGAAGGACATCCTTGTGATTGAGGCTGTGCAGCGTAGGTTCACGAGATTAATCCCTGGGATGGCGGGACTGTCATCAATCAATTCAATTTATTTGTCTTTGTCTTTTGGACAAATTTGTCATTTGGACCCCTTGAGGTCCAAACGAAATGTCGTTTCTGCAGCCATACAATACAAAACGAAGAAGACCCGAGACACAACACAATTTACACAAACATCCATCACAACGCTGTGATGGAAGGCAAAAAAAAACGTATCTCTCCACTCCACTCCCCCCCTCCCCCCCCGATGTCAGAGTCAAAGTCAAAGCCCCCGGCGGGCGATGGTGATTCTCCCGCGGCCATTAAAGCCACGCCGGGTGATGCAAGGTCGCGCACCGGGTCTTGGTGTTAGAGCCCCGGCGCGCGCCCGCAAAGTCCGGCAGCCATTCCAAAGCCGCGCGGGGGGATAAAGCCCCGCTCCAGGTGCTCTTCAACCCCGCAACTCGGGCGGGAGAAGTCGCCACTGCGGAAGCCCCGAAAAGCGGTCTCCCACCAGGGGACCCGCGGGCTTCCGGTGTTGCCGTCCGCCAGACCCGCGGTTGTAGCCTCCGAATCTCCGGGGGTCGGGTCGCAGCAGCGCTCCACCACAGCTCCACCCGCTCCGGACTCGGCCAGCCCCGCGACGGTGAGTAGTCCGCAGCTCCACAACTGGAGCCCCAGGTCGCTCCTGCTGAAGGCCGCTCCACGTTGCCCAGCCCCAACGACAATGGAGACCCGACAAAGAAAAGGTCGGGTCTCCCGTGCAGGGGAAAGATTTCAAAGTTTCCCCCCCCACCCCCACCCCCACCCCCCCACACACATACCCCGACAAAATTTTTTTTTTTAAACTACATAAAAACGAGACAAAAATAATAAAAAGACAGACGGACTGCAGAGGCCGCTGCAAACGAAAGTCGCGCCGCCCACCGTCATATGAGGAAAGATTGAAAAGACTAGGCTTGTATTCACTGGAGTTTAGAAGGATGAGGGGGGATCTTATAGAAACATATAAAATTATAAAAGGACTGGACAAGCTAGATGCAGGAAAAATGTTCCCAATGTTGGGCGAGTCCAGAACCAGGGGCCACAGTCTTAGAATTAAGCAGAGGTCATTTAAGACTGAGGTGAGAAAAACCTTTTTCACCCAGAGAGTTGTGAATTTGTGGAATTCCCTGCCACAGAGGGCAGTGGAGGCCAAGTCACTGGATGGATTTAAGAGTTAGATAGAGCTCTAGGGGCTAGTGGAATCAAGGGATATGGGGAGAAGGCAGGCACGGGTTATTGATTAGGACAATCAGCCATGATCACAATGAATGGCGGTGCTGACTCGAATGGCCGAATGGCCTCCTCCTGCACCTATTTTCTATGTTTCAATGTCATCGATCCATGTTCTCCACAGATGCTGCCTGACCCGCTGAGTTACTCCAGCACTCTGTGAAACATCACCTATCCATGTTCTCCACAGATGCTGCCTGACCCGCTGAGTTACTCCAGCACTCTGTGAAACATCACCTATCCATGTTCTCCAGAGATGCTGACTTTGACCCACTGAGTTACTCCAGCATTTTGTCTTTTGAGCAAGAGTATCCAAATATCTTTACAACAGTCTGTCCAGTCCAAAGCTCAATGAATGACCACTCAACACATCACACACAGATTCCTTTCACCTGAAAGTTCTTCATAAGAATTCATAATAAACAAGCTTTGATTAGGGTAGTTCAAATTAACCATTTCACACAAGTGGTTAACAACTAGTTCACATTAACTTTCCTCAACCAAGTACAATGTAGATCCACTTTAAATTCCTCGCTGTCTTCTTAATCACAACAATTAGTCATCAACTGAAAACCAGTCTTCATAAAGGGCCCCAATTAAAACACAATTGGACATCTATCCAGGAAACAAATTCATTCTTGCTACTGCCTTCATGAAGTAAATGGAACCTCAACAGCAATTCTTGGCAATCTATATTACTAAAAGTCTGATCTTGGCCACTTTTGGCTCGCTGTGCTGTGATCTCCGAGAGAACGCCACCACCTACGGCCGTCATTTTTGGCCACCTCGCTCAGAGCCCCCCTCCGCCTTCCTGGACCAGAGGATTTTTCCCATCGATGAAAAATCAGAGAGATATTAATGTTTTTTAAAAATTTGACATTCTCTGCTGCCCCTGCTGGAGGGAGGGGGAGGGACTATAAAACCAGGAAGTGGTGTGCCCTACTCAGTCTCTGCAAGATGGAGGAAACCAGAGGGTCATGGCTCTCTGAGATCTGAATAACACTGAACACATGTCTACTCAACTGTGAGTGCCCTGAATGGGGTTTGAAAATGAAAATATGGTTGGTTTGAAGTAAAAAGGCACTGCCTGCAAATGGTTGTTTGGGGGTTTGGGTTGAAGTGAAAAGGCACTGCCTGCAAATGGTTGTTTGGGGGGTTTGGGTTGAAGTGAAAAGGCACTGCCTACTAATGGTTGTTTGGGGGGGTTTGGGTTGAAGTGAAAATGCACTGCCTGCAAATGGTTGTTTGGGTTGAAGTGAAAAGGCACTGCCTGCAAATGGTTGTTTGGGGGTTTGGGTTGAAGTGAAAAGGCACTGCCTGCAAATGGTTGTTTGGGGGGTTTGGGTTGAAGTGAAAAGGCACTGCCTGCAAATGGTTGTTTGTCTAAACTTGACAACTTCCTGTTTGCACTATATTGATTTTAGATAAAACGCTACCACTTACGGCTGTGATTTTTGGCCATCTTACTCAGTTCCCCTCCGCTCATCAGGTGCAGAGGATTCTTCCATCAATGAAAAACAAAAGTGTATTAGTGTTTAAAAAATGTTGAGAATCTCTCTCCCGCATATCACGCCATGAAGGCCACACCTTTTCTGGTGGGAGGGGGAGGGATTATAAAACCCGGAAGTGCGGGTGTGGGCTCCTCTGCATGATGGGGGGAGGGAGAGGTCACGACTCTGTGAGCTATGAATCAACTGAACACACTGAATGTCCACTGAACTGTGAGTGTGGTGTTTTGTGTGGTTTTTATGGTGGTTTCACCCTGCTTGAAATAGTATGAAACTGCATTTGAATGTGGTGGCCTTGCACCCTGCATGAAATGGTATGAAACTGCATTTGAATGTGGTGTCGTTGCACCCTGCATGAAATGGTATGAAACTGCATTTGAATTTGGTGGCCTTGCACCCTCCTTGAAATGGTATGAAACTGCACTTGAATTTGGTGGCCTTGCACCCTGCTTGAAGTGGTATGAAACTGCACTTGAATTTTGTGGCCTTGCACCCTGCTGGAAGTGGTAGGAAACTGAACCTGAATTTGGTGGCCTTGCACCCTGCTTGAAGTGGTAGGAAACTGAACCTGAATTTGGTGGCCTTGCACCCTGCTGGAAGTGGTATGGAACTGCACTTGAATTTTGTGGCCTTGCACCCTGCTCGAAGAGGTAAGAAACTGCACTTGAATTAGGTGGCCTTGCACCCTGCTTGAAGGTAGGAAAATGGATTTGAATTTGGTGGCCTTGCACCGTGCTTGAAATGGAATTTCAAGGAATAGCCATGAGTCAACTGCCAGCCCACCAGCCATTAGTGAGCTGCCAGCACATCAGGTGTGAGGGACTAAGCTGCCACCCCATACTAGACCAGTAGTCCCTGCAGCCAACAACAATACCAGCGCTCCAGAAAGCGCCCCCCCCCCCTCCCACTGGCCACCAATATTGGAATTGGTGGAGAGGTGGAATATTGCGTCGGGGGACCAGCCCTCCCGTGTGAACATGTGACCCAACGGGTCCCACTTAGTCTAGTATCCTCATAAATCTTGACTGCACCCTTTCCAAGGGTCTCCAAACATTGGAGACAGATCAGATGGGGGAATTTTATACATCCTTACTCCAATCCACAGCAGACCAATTGTTCCAAATCACTTGGTTCACAGTAAGAATGCCCCTCAGTCCTCTTCGGCCCAATATTCTACATTATCCCTGCATCTGTTCCACATCATGCAACAATCAATAACAGTTATCACTGATCAACATTGAACAGTAAAATGTAGAAACAAAGAACTGCAGATGCTAGTTTTTTGTACCAGAGACTCCAGGGCTGCCAACATTGGGTGAGAGTTGAGAGTGAGAAATTGCGAGGGAGCGTAGCGACCCAGGGGGGGGGGGCGGTGTGGGAGAGGTGGGGGGGGGGAGAGGGTGTGTGTCCCCCCTTCCATGGTAAGGACCTTTTGCATTTTTCAGATTGAAATTATGCAATCTGGTGCATACGGTACCGAGTCTTTTAACTTACACTTGACTGTAACATTTATGCTTCAAATTGGATTAGGTATGAATAAGGTTAGGCTAAATTACATTCCTAATAACATTCTACAATAGAGCCAGGCTCTGATCAACAGGTGCAGCACTTGAATGATTCATGTAGGGAAATCAGATTATAATTCATGCTGTTATGCATATATATAGAGAAACAAAAGCATAGAAACAAGGCAAGTGGAGTCAGACTTCCATCACTGTTCTGCACAAATAAATCAATCAACCTTACCCTTAGAAACAAGATGAAAATAATGCCACATATTCAACCGTATATGGTTCCATGAAATTAAGATATACATGTACCAGAGTGCTTAAGGAAGTAGCCCCAGAAATACTGGATGCATTAGTGATAATTTTTCAAAACTCTTTAGATTCTGGAGTAGTTCTTGAGGATTGGAGGGTAGCTAATGTAACCCCACTTTTTAAAAAGGGAGGGAGAGAGAAAATGGGGAATTATAGACCAGTTAGTCTAACATCGGTAGTGGGGAAAATGCTAGCGTCAGTTATTAAAGATGGGATAGCAGCACATTTGGAAAGTGGTGAAATCATTGGACAAAGTCAGCATGGGTTTATGAAAGGTAAATCATGTCTGACAAATCTTATAGAATTTTTCATAGATGTAACTAGTAGAGTGGATAAGGGAGAACCAGTGGATGTGTTATATCTGGACTTTCAGAAGGCTTTCGACAAGGTCCCACATAAGAGATTAGTAGGCAAACTTAAAGCACACGGTATTGGGGGTTCAGTATTGATGTGGATAGAGAACTGGCTGGCAGACAGGAAGCAAAGAGTAGGAGTAAACGGGTCCTTTTCAGAATGGCAAGCAGTGAGTAGTGAGGTACCGCAAGGCTCAGTGCTGGGACCCCAGCTATTTACAATATATATTAATGATTTGGACGAGGGAATTGAATGCAACATCTCCAAGTTTGCAGATGACACGAAGCTGGGGGGCAGTGTTAGCTGTGAGGAGGATGCTAGGTGACTTGGACAGGTTGGGTGATTGGGCAAATGCATGGCACATGCAGTATAATGTGGATAAATGTGAGGTTATCCACTTTGGTGGCAAGAACAGGAAAGTAGACTATTATCTGAATGGTGGCCGATTAGGAAAAGGGGAGATGCAACGAGACCTGGGTGTCATGGTACACCAGTCATTGAAAGTAGGCATGCAGGTGCAGCAAGCAGTGAAGAAAGCGAATGGTATGTTAGCATTCATAGCAAAAGGATTTGAGTATAGGAGCAGGGAGGTTCTACTGCAGTTGTACAGGCCTTGGTGAGACCACACCTGGAGTATTGCGTACAGTTTTGGTCTCCTAATCTGAGGAAAGACATTCTTGCCATAGAGGGAGTACAGAGAAGGTTCACCAGACTGATTCCTGGGATGGCAAGACTTTCATATGAAGAAAGACTGGATAGACTCGGCTTGTACTCGCTAGAATTTAGAAGATTGAGGGGGATCTTATAGAAACTTACAAAATTCTTAAGGGGTTGGACAGGCTAGATGCAGGAAGATTTTTCCCGATGTTGGGGAAGTCCCGAACAAGGGGTCACAGTTTGAGGATAAGGGGGAAGTCTTTTAGGACCGAGATGAGAATTTTTTTTCCACACAGAATGGTGAATCTGTGGAATTCTCTGCCACAAAGGGTGGTTGAGGCCAGTTCATTGGCTATATTTAAGAGGGAGTTAGATGTGGCCCTTGTGGCTAAAGGGATCAGGGGGTATGGAGAGAAGGCAGGTACAGGATACTGAGTTGGATGATCAGCCATGATCATATTGAATGGCGGTGCAGGCTCAAAAGGCCGAATGGCCTACTCCTGCACCTATTTTCTATGTAAAACAGGCCCTTCGGCCCACCAAGTCCACACCGACCAGCAATCTACCATACACCAGTTGTATCCTACACGCCAGGGACAATTTTCAGAAGCCAATTAACCTACAAACCTGCACTTCTTTCGGATGTGGGAGAAACCGGAATATCCAGAGAAAACTGTACAGACGGCACCCGTAGTCAGGATCAAATCTGGGTCTGTGGTGCTGCAAGGCAGCAACTCTACCGATGTGCCACCGTGCCACCCCATTAAATTCTTTTTTTCTGTTATATATTTATTATGGTGTCATGTCAATAAAGACGAACACATGATTCTGATTTCTGCCCTTAGTTGGATAACACACATCTCCAGTCATTGTGTTTTATGGCTGGTTTTCAACCTCTTCAGTCTGAAGGTCTCAAACCGAAACATCACCTATTCTTTCTCTCCAGAGATGCTGCCTGTCCTGCTGAGTTATTCCAGCTTTTAGTGTCTATCTTCAGTTTAAACCAGCATCTGCAGTTCTTTCCTACACTCTTTGATAAGCAAAACAGGTCCTATTCTCATAATATTATTCACCTCAACTAAATCTTTTCTTCACCTCCGTTGCTGCAGAGAATACAATCCCAGTTATCAAATCTTTCAAAGTGAAAAAAAATTCCAGCCCTGCCAATATGTTCATAAATCGCCCCTGGATCCACTCCAGAGCAATTGCACCCTTTCTACAGTGTGTCATAGTCTTACAGCATGGAAACAGGCCCTTCATCCCAACTTGTCCATGCAGATCAAGATGCCCCATTTAAACTAGTCCCATTAATCCGCATTTGACCCATATCCCTTTAAACCTTGTGTGTGCCTGTGTGTGTGTGTTAGGTTGTGTGTGTGTAAGGTTGTGTGTGAGAGTGTGTATCAGTGAAGCGGCGAAAACACCCTGAGTAAGCAGAGATTTGGTGATGTCCGGGGAGCATTTCCCTCTCTCCCCCCCTCCGCGGGAATGCAGGCTCCGTGTCCAGCTGGGGTCCTGGGGAGGTGAGGGTCAGTGACCCGGGGGTCCGGGGGAGGTGAGGGTCAGTGAACTGGGGGTCTGGGGGGGAGGTGAGGGTCAGTGACCCAGGGGTCCGAGGGAGGTGAGGGTCAGTGACCCAGGGGTCCAGGGGAGGTGAGTGTCATTGACCCAGGGGAGGTGAGGATCACCGACCCGGGGGTCTGGGGAAGGTGAGGGTCAGTGACCTGGGGGTCCGGGGGGGTGAGGGTCAGTGGCCCGGGGGAGGTGAGGGTCAGTGGCCCTGGGTTCCGGGGGAGGTGAGGGTCAGTGACCCGGGGGTCGGGCATCGAAGCGGTGCTATAGCCCGAGATTCATCCCCGCGGCTCCAGAGGCAGCACCGACGCCCCCACTCACCCGGTCCGCTCCTGGCTCTGGGCCAGGGTCAACACTTCAAGCGGTGTGGACAGAGCGGCCGCCGGACAGAGCCGCCGTAGGTGAGGATGGAAGGTGTGAGCGGTGCTTCAGGGGAGTCAGTGCTGGGACCACAGCCGTGTCTCACCTATCACACCATCTGCACGGGAATGTGAATGCGGGTGAGGCAGCATCTATAGAGTGATAGACAAAAATGCTGGAGAAATGCTTGAGTCTGAAGCAGGGTCAAACTCAGACATAGATGCTGCCTCACCCGCTGAGTTTCTCCAGCATTTTTGCCAACATTGCCATTTTAAATAGTGTGCGATTGCTCGTTCTTTACGGGTAATCCGCCGACAGAACACTATTCTCATTGGTGAGTGTGGATTTATTTATTTGTATTTAAATTTGAGCGTGAGAACTGTCATCAGCGTGAAAGCGTGAGAATTTCGTCAAATGCTTGATTCTCACACTCAATGCGTGAGATTTGGCAGCCCTGCCCTAGCTCTACATTTGTTATTTATCATTTTTATTTAACAGTTCACATTATAACTTTATAAAGATAAATCAATTGAAAAACAAAATGAACAGCAAGGTGAGCACTACCTTTATTCCTTGGAAACCTTGCTATTGTTTTGATGTAATGAGGAGGCAGCCATGATCCAGGGTCCTCGCTGCCTAACGACCATAAAACAAAGTGCGGGATTGGTCAATTTGTGTCCGACCTCAATGTCAAACGTGCATTGATTGGCAATTACTACTCAGAAAATTTGAAGTTTTTCTCATATTTCTTAAAAATGTGCAGGTTTTGGTCTTGACGAGTTTCAGGTACGATTTATATAATATATTTACACAATATGTTAAAAATGGAAGGTACACAAAAATGCTGGAGAAACTCAGCGGGTGCAGCAGCATCTATGGAGCGAAGGAGATAGGCAACGTTTCGGGCCAAAACCCTTCTTCAGACTGATAGGGGGTGGGGGAGGCAGGGAGAAGAAAGGAAGGAAAAAGGAGGAGGAGCCCGAGGGCTGAGGTGGGAAGGGGAGGAGACAGCAAGGGTTAACAGAATTGTGAGAATTCAATGTTCATGCCACCAGGATGCAGACTCCCCAAGCGGAATATAAGGTGCTGTTCCTCCAATTTCCGGTGTCACTCACTGGCCGTGGAGGAATCCCAGGACAGAGAGGTCGGATACGGAATGGGGAAAATTGAAGTGCTGAGCCACCGGGAGGTCAGGTTGGTTAGTGCGGACCGAGCGGAGGTGTTAGGGCGAAATCATCGCCAAGCCTACACTTGGTCTCACCGATATAGATCAGCTGACATCTAGAGCAGCGGATGCATGAGATTATGTTAAAAATGGAGGTAGTTCTGTGAGTTGGGTCACAAACTTGAACGAAAAAGCTCCTCGGCCCACAGCCTACAAAGGGTGACAGGGATGAGTGTGCCGTGTGGGAAGGAGAGGATGGAGGGTGTGTATGAGGACACGGGGCGGAGGGAGGGAGCTTCTCTGATTATGTCTGACCCCAGATTTGTCTCACACTCTTCTCAGGAGTGAAGCACATAAACACATACACGCCCACCCTGTGTGTGTCGGTGTCCCTTTCTCCTCCTGTAAACTACTCTGTGTGTGTGTGGTGGGGGGGGGGGGTGCGCGACTGTGTGTGTACGTCTCCCTCCCTGTGTGTGTGTGGGGGGGTGTCTCTCCGTGTGTGCTGTGTCTCCGTGTGTGTGTGTCTCCATGTGTGTGTGGTGTCTGTTTGTCCCTCTATAAACTACGCTCCCCGTGTCTGTGTGCCCTGTGTGTGTGTCTCCGTTTGTGTCTCTTGTGTGTGCCTCCGCGTGTCTTCCTGTTTGTGTCTGTCTCCCTGTGTGTGTCGGTGTCTCCGTGTGTGTGTCTCCATGTGTCTGTGTCTCCCTGTGTGTGCGTCTGTCTCCGTGTGTGTGTGTCTCTGTGTCTCCCTGTGTGTGTGTCTGTGTCTCCGTGTGTGTGTGTGTGTGTGTGTGTGTGTGTGTGTCTGTCTCCCTGTGTGTGTCTCCTTACGTGTGTCCGGAGTGAATTTGACAAATTTCTTAAACGCCGTGGATTCTCCCGAGCAACAGGTCGCTGCCAGTTAGTTGTACGATGTTGACGATGAAATCCCAAATACAGACGAGAGCGCGGGCGGGGAAGAGGTTGCAGCTCTTTCTAGTGGCTCTTAAAAGGGCCTTTGTTGGACGGAGTGAAATGGAGACAAGAATGGAGTCTTGAAGGGCCAGGATCCAAAACGTCGACTGTCCATTCCCTCCACAGATGCTGCCTGACCCGCTGAGTTCCTCGAGATGTTTTTCTTCTGACCGAGGAGATTGAACCTCACCGATCTTCGACAAGATCTCGGGCTGAAATCACATCTCGGTCGCGGTCTCCCACGCCATCGTCTTCAAGGCCGGTCGCAGAGCGGTCCAGTGGCGCTGGATCTACTCGGAGCCAACCTGACCTGCAGATGTTTGTGCGTAGCTGGACTTGCGGGGACTGAGCGCCGGTGAGTTTGTAACCGCGAACAAACTCCATCAATGGAGCAGAATGACACAAGAAAGAGACTCCCCGCCCTCACACTCACCGCCCGCTCCTCAAGGGGTCCCGACCCGACGGTCAGCGGCCCCTGAGATGATATTTTATTCAACTGCGGGAGAGGGGCGATGTCTTTCACCTTGACCCTTGGTCGTGTCCGGAACTCAGACTCGGACCGGCCGGTGAAGCCTCGCTGACCAGTGGGATGACCAGAGCGATGGATTGTGTCTTGAAGGATCTCTGGCGGGCGGGAGCGCCGCTGTCCACTCGGTGCGGGAACGCGCGTCGAGATCTCTCTTCGGCCACTCATCCACGTACACTGGACTGCAGCGCCGCCTTTTATACACCCCGCCATGTCCCGCCCCCTCGTTGACCATTGGACCCCGCTCCGGCCACGGCGTTGGGCCATGGGGGGGGGGGCGGGTGGGGACAATCGTCCGATTGGCGGAGACCGCTGTCCGTCTGCGCGAAACCCCGCCAAACTTCAGCACCAAGGAAAGTTGATGCGAAACGATTGTCCGCTCGCTCCGGCCACAACCCCGCGTCACCCCCACCCACTGGCGCCCCACCGGACACTGAGGGAGACTTGAGGATGGTTTTGAGGGAATGTCTTATTCTCATTGTTTCACTTGTCTACACGTCACAGTTCTTTCATCATAACTGGGTTAAATAGCAATGTCACAAAATTTTGAGATTTCAAAAATCAAGTTTGCAATTTATCCCATCACATAAAGCACATTAATTTGACACCTAATTCTCTTTCATATCTTCAGTATTAAAAAAGTTATGGCCATTTTCATACTCGGAAATTAACCTTTTGTTCCCTATTGCTTTTCCATTGACAACTCAAAAGCTGTGATCAAGGACAGTCAAAAGCCCATAACTTTCTTAAAAATTAAGAGAACTGAATGAAATGTTCAGTTATTCTAGATTGAAACATTCTGAAACAAATATGAAACAATCTTACTTGGATGACCTGAAATTAAAGCATATAATTAGTTAGTTACAAACCCATTTACATTTACATCCAAGTCGTTTATATCTCACAAATAACACTGATTCCAGCACAGATCCTTGTCAATGTTCATACTGCTGGTGTCTAAGCTACCCAGGCAAAATGTGAGGTGCTGTTTCTCCAATTTGAGCTGGACCTCACTCTGACAGTGGAGGAGGCCCAGGACAGAAAGGTCAGACTGGGAATGGGAGGGGGAGTTAAAGTGCAGAGCAACCGGGAGATCAAGTACAGGTGAAAAGTAAAAGTGGCAGGCAGACAAATCCAGGACAAAAATCAAAAAGAGCCACTTTTCAACATAATTGTATAAGGGGTAAGAGCGTTGTAAAAACAAGCCTGAAGGCTTTGTGTCTCAATGCAAGGAGCATTCGTAATAAGGTGGATGAGTTGAACGTGCAGATAGCAATTAATGATTATGATATAGTTGGGATCACGGAGACATGGCTCCAGGGTGACCAAGGCTGGGAGCTGAACATCCAGGGATATTCAATATTCAGGAGGGATAGAGAGAAAGGAAAAGGAGGTGGGGTAGCGTTGCTGGTTAGAGAGGAGATTAACGCAGTGGAAAGGAAGGACATTAGCTTGGAGGATGTGGAATCGGTATGGGTAGAGCTGCGAAATACTAAGGGGCAGAAAACGCTGGTGGGTGTTGTGTACAGGCCACCTAGCAGTAGTAGTGAAGTTGGGGATGGCATCAAACAGGAAATTAGAAATGCGTGCAACAAAGGCAAAACAGTTATAATGGGTGACTTCAATCTACATATAGATTGGGTGAATCAAATTGGCAGGGGTGCTGAGGAAGAGGATTTCTTGGAATGTATGCGGGATAGTTATCTAAACCAACATGTAGAGGAACCAACGAGAGAGCAGGCTATTCTAGACTGGGTATTGAGTAATGAGGAAGGGTTAGTTAGCAGTCTTGTTTTGCGTGCCCCCTTGGGCAAGAGTGACCATAATATGGTTGAGTTCTTCATTACGATGGAGAGTGACATTGTTAATTCAGAAACAATGGTTCTGAACTTAAAGAAAGGTAACTTTGAGGGTATGAGACATGAATTGGCCAAGATTGACTGGCAATTAGTTCTAAAAGGGTTGACGGTGGATATGCAATGGAAGGCATTTAAAGACTGCATGGATGAACTACAAACTTTGTTCATCCCAGTTTGGCAAAAGAATAAATCAGGGAAGGTAGTGCATCCGTGGATAACAAGGGAAATCAGAGATAGTATCAAAGCAAAAGATGATGCGTACAAATTAGCCAGAAAAAGCAGCATACCAGAGGACGGAGAAATTCAGAGACCAGCAGAGGAGGACAAAGGGCTTAATTAGGAAAGGGAAAATAGATTATGAAAGGAAACTGGCAGGGAACATAAAAACTGACTGCAAAAGTTTTTATAGATATGTGAAGAGAAAGAGATTAGTTAAAACAAATGTAGGTCCCTTGCAGTCAGAAACAGGTGAATTGATCATGGGGAACAAGGATATGGCGGACCAATTGAATAACTACTTTGGTTCCGTCTTCACTAAGGAAGACATAAATAATCTGCCGGAAATAGCAGCGGGTCAAAGGAGATGGAGGAACTGAGTGAAATCCAGGTTAGTCGGGAAGTGGTGTTGTGTAAATTGAATGGATTAAAGGCCGATAAATCACCAGGGCCAGATAGGCTGCATCCCAGAGTACTTAAGGAAGTAGCTCCAGAAATAGTGGATGCATTAGTGATAATTTTTCAAAACTCTTTAGAATCTGGAGTAGTTCCTGAGGATTGGAGGGTAGCAAACGTAACCCCACTTTTTAAGAAGGGAGGGAGAGGGAAAACGGGGAATTACAGACCAGTTAGTCTAACATCGGTAGTGGCGAAACTGCTAGAGTCAGTTATTAAAGATGGGATAGCAGCACATTTGGAAAGTGGTGAAATCATTGGACAAAGTCAGCATGGATTTACGAAAGGTAAATCGTGTCTGACGAATCTTATAGAATTTTTCGAGGATGTAACTAGTAGAGTGGATAGGGGAGAACCAATGGATGTGTTGTATCTGGACTTTCAGAAGGCTTTCGACAAGGTACCACATAAGAGATTAGGATAGAAACTTAAATCACACGGTATTGGGGGTTCAGTATTGATGTGGATAGAGAACTGGCTGGCAAACAGGAAGCAAAGAGTAGGAGTAAACGGGTCCTTTTCACAATGGCAGGCAGTGACTAGTGGGGTACCGCAAGGCTCAGTGCTGGGACCCCAGCTATTTACAATTTATATTAGTGATCTGGATGAGGGAATTGAAAGCAACATCTCCAAGTTTGTGGATGACACTAAGCTCGGGGGCAGTGTTAGCTCTGAGGAGGATGCTAGGAGACTGCAAGGTGACTTGGATAGGCTGGGTGAGTGGGCAAATGTTTGGCAGATGTATAATGTGGATAAATGTGAGGTTATCCACTTTGGTGGCAAAAACGGGAAGGCAGACTATTATCTAAATGGTGGCCGATTAGGAAATGGGGAGATGCAGCGAGACCTGGGTGTCATGGTACACCAGTCATTGAAAGTAGGCATGCAGGTGCAGCAGGCAGTGAAGAAAGCAAATGGTATGTTGGCCTTCATAGCAAGAGGATTTGAGTATAGGAGCAGGGAGGTTCTACTGCAGTTGTACAGGGTCTTGGTGAGACCACACCTGGAGTATTGCGTACAGTTTTGGTCTCCAAATCTGAGGAAGGACATTATAGCCATAGAGGGAGTGCAGAGAAGGTTCACCAGACTGATTCCTGGGATGTCAGGACTTTCATATGAAGAAAGACTGGATAGACTTGGCTTATACTCGCTAGAATTTAGGAGATTGAGAGGGGATCTTATAGAAATGTACAAAATTCTTATGGGGTTGGACAGGCTAGATGCAGGAAGATTGTTCCCGATGTTGGGGAAGTCCACGACAAGGGGTCACAGCTTAAGGTTAAGGGGGAAATCCTTTAAGACCGAGATGAGGAAAAACTTTTTCACACAGAGAGTGGTGAATCTCTGGAACTCTCTGCCACAGAGGTAGTTGAGGCCAGTTCATTGGCTATATTTAAGAGGGAGTTAGATGTGGCCTTGTGGCTAAGGGGATCAGGGGGTATGGAGAGAAGGCAGGTACGGGATACTGAGTTGGATGATCAGCCATGATCATATTGAATGGCGGTGCAGGCTCGAAGGGCCGAATGGCCTACTCCTGCACCTATTTTCTATGTATCTATGTATCTATGTTAAGGTGGACTGGGCGGAGGTGTTCAGCGAAACAATCGGCAAGCCTGCGCTTGGTCTCGATATTGACACCTGGAACAGCGGATACAATAGATGAGGTTAGAGGAGGCGCAAGTGAACCTCTGCCTCACCTGAAAAGACTGTCGGGGTCCTTGGATGGAGTTGACGGGGGAGGTAAAGGGACAGGTATTGCATCTCCTGTGGTTGCAGGGGAAAGTACTCCTAGATCCCTCTGCTCTACAACACTGCCCAGTGTCCTGGCATTCACTGTGTTGGTCCTGCCCATGTTAGACTTTCCAAAATACAACACCTCACCATTTCCTGTATTAAACTCCATCAACCATTCCTCAGCCACCTGCCCAACTGATCAAGATCCTGTTGCAGTTTGTGATATCCATCTTCACTATCTACAATACCACCCACTTTAGTGTCATCTGCAAACTTACTAATCATGCCTAGTATGTTCTCATCCAAATGATTGATATAGTTGGCAAACAGCAATGGGACCAGCACCGAAGCTGAGGCATACCACTGGTCACAATGCCTCCATTCCAAGAAGCAACCTTCCACCATCACCCACTGCTTCCTTCCATGAAGCAAATTTCTATTCATTCAGTTATCTCTCATTGGATCCCATGTGATCTAACCTTCAAGAGCAGCCTAGCAAGTGTAGCCTTGTCAAATGCCTTATTGAAATCCATGTGGACAACATCCACTGCCTGTTATATTCCGGATGGCAGAATGAATAACAACTTACACGCAGGTTGCCTGGATCACGAGAGAGAGAGATATTACCCAGCATTCCCTGCTTCTCTTGAACACCAACTCATTAACATATACATGAATATGTATGAATACATTACACTACCCTACTCTCATTGATCATCTTGATCACTCTCCCCAAAAAACAATTATCAAGACATGACTTGCATGGTCAAAGCATAGACAGAGCTCTGAAAGATACGGGAGTCAGGGGATATGGGGAGAAGGCAGGAACGGGGTACTGATTGCGGATGATCAGCCATCATCACATTGAATGACAGTGCTGACTCGAGGGGCCGAATGGCCTACTCCTGCACCTATTGTCTATTGACTGTCCCTAGTTAGCCCATTCTTTTCCCAGTGCTTCTATCAGGTCTCCCCTTAGTCTCCAACTCTCCAGAGAAAATAGTCCAAGTTTGTCCAAGCTTGATATTATTCCTGTAACGGGGCAACCAGAACTGCACACAATCCTCCAAAAGATACCTAACCAAAGCCCTATAAAGCTGCATCATGACTTCATGACTTCCTCTGACCAATGAAGAGCTTTTATGTCATGTGAAAACCGTATACAACAATAGTTAGACAATACATGGACTCATCTGCACATTTCTGGTTACTACACTATTGGAAGAATTGCACTGGAGAAGGTGCAGAGGAGATTCACTAAGATGCTGCCTAGAATGAAGCAACGAGTTGCAGGGAGAGACTGAATTGACTGGAGCAGAGATGGCTGAGGGATGATCTGATAGAGTACACACAATTATAGGAGATACAGCAAAGGAAGATGGTAAGAATCATTTCCCCATGGTGTCTAAGACAATAGGTAGCGATGTTACAATACTTACCTTCAGCGGCACTGCAGTTCTGCCACTGGCCATGTGCGTGATTTTGGCACCTTTGGGGGGGGGGTGGGTGTGCGGGATTAAAATGCCGTTTTTACTGCCTGTCGGAGGTGGACTTCCTCGGGCTGCTAGCTGCTGATGAAAAATCGATCGGACTTCCGTTCTAGACAATTTAATATTTGGATTAAAATAAAAAGCGACTTCGAACGCCCTCAACACCTACAACGTGACGGATCGCATGAACGGGGCAAAACAAAGGGTAAGTCGTTTATTTTACATATAATCTTGCTTCTTGGGATGGCTTTAATCTAATTTTACGTTGCGAAAATGTGATTTGGGCCCCATACGAACCAGCAGTGCTTTTCCTGCCGATATGGAGTTCAAATTCACCGCAAATGCAACGTTCCAATCGATCACGTTCCAGAAGCAAGATGATTAAAATGCCCTTTTTTTTGGACAATCATGTCATAAGCCGTCTATATTTTGTGTTATTCTCTCTCCATGATCATTATTTTTAAACTAAATATTCACAACAGTTTGTCCCATGTATTGTGCAAAAAACAATAATTTTGATTATATTTTGAGAGAATGTTTCTGGATTAATTTATGGGAATTAAACATTAAATTCCTTCCATCTGGCATATAAATTCATGACAGTGAGATATTAAAATCATGTTATATTGTGAATTCATGTGTGAATGGGATTAGTTTGTTATTTGGATACTTAGGCTATTTAAAAAAATTATCCTTTTCTTAAGAAATGGAATCTACAGGACATTCTTAATGGGAAAGTAGTGGGCAGAAAGGCATGTCATGCGTGGTTTGAAGAGCAAAAACTTGTAGTTTACAATGCCAAAATTGAAAAGTTGAGGAAAAACAAGGTGTACAGAGTTGCTTATTGGTTACAATCTGAGGAGTATGATGATGCCAATGTACCAGCTAGCAACTGATCTTCTCCATAAAGACTTGGTCTATTGCTAGAAATTGTAATTTATTTACCTATCTGTTACGGACACAGCATATTATACAATAATATTAAAGTCTGATCTTGAGAATATCACATTTTTGAATTTTCAAGGCAGTCTGGGTGTTTATTACTATTTACGTCACAACGGTCAATTTTGTAATTAGCTACAATTAGGTAATTAACTAATTATATGCTTTAATTTCAGGTCATCCAAGTAAGATGTCTTATATTTGTTTCAGAATGCTTCAGTCTATAATAACTGAACATTTCATTCAGTTCCCTTAATTTTTAAGAAAGTTATGGGCTTTTGACTGTCCTCGATCACAGCTTAAGAATGGAAAAGCAATGGGGAACAAGATGCTAATTTCTGAGTATGGAAATGGCCATAACTTTTTTAATACTGAAGATATTAAAGTGAATTAGGTGTCAAATTTTACTTCGGAATCACGTGAGTGACTACGTGAAGAAGACCCCGTCCAGCCGCACACGCGTCATTATCGATCAGACGCATAGCGTTCATGACCGTGTGTGGAGGAGCAGGAGCTCCTCCAGCGGTGAGTAAAGCAAATTTAAAGTAAAAATCGGACAAGGTAAGTGGTTTCGTTTTTACTTACAGGGCGCTTTTCTTCCCACTCAGACGTGTTGGCAGAGGTCCACACAAACTCAGAATGGAGAAAGAGCGTAGGGGAAGGAGAGGCCAAGGACGCACAGCAGGTAAAACCCCCGATGCTAAGTGTAGCGGGCGTCAGGAAGAGGAGGCAGTGGCATCGAAGCCATTAACTCCCGTTACGGTCGAATGTGCCGTTAAACCGCCGGCGGCGGGGCGCAAGGCTGGACAAAAGTCGGCCCGACCTGTAGATTCGGAAGAGTCAGACCCGGAGGTATACCCTCCTGCAGCAGAAAACGTTATGGCTGCAAGGGTCGCCAGTTTAGAGCTCCTGATGGGGATTTACAAAGAACCACACAGGAGGAATCAGGTCGGTGTTGGCCAATGGAGGATACAGCACAGGGTGTGCCTTGGTTGGGACAGGCACAAGGGTGGCCTACAGGAGAGCCATCAGAAATGACTGTGCAAAGGTATTACAGTGGTTGGCCTACAGGAGAGCCAGTGCCAGAAATGCCTGAAAAAAGGCAGTATATGTGCTGGCCTACTGAAGAGCCAGTACCAGAAATGTCTCAAAAAAAGACAGTACAAACGTATTTATGTGCCAGCACCGAAAGTTCCTAAGGGGAAAATTATGAAGCGTTGGCCTAGAGTTGAGCCAGCGCCAACAGCACCTGAAACAGGGCTGCCTATCCGTGGGCCGATAAGAGAGCCCGCGCAGGGGGAATCTGGCATAGACTTACCTGAAACAGGGGAGCCAGAATTTACCAAACCTGAATAGGAACATCTAGATTCAGAAGATGAATTCTATGAGGATCAGAGCCCATTATCAGAGCTGAAAGTTCCTGGACTAGCACAAAAGTTTGCTGTTCCTAGAATAAAGGGGGAACCTTTGAGGGAGGAAATAGCAATGACTATAAACTATCTACTCTCCCATCAGCTCCAGGAAGTAACTATGGATGAGACTATGAAACAGTACGAGGCCCCAGCAAATTGTGAATTGCTGACAGTTCCAGCAGTAAATAACTTGATTTGGGGTTATTTGAGCATTGGTTTACGCTCACAAGAATTGAAATTGCAACGTGTATTGAAATTGCTGGGGTCAGGCATCACGGCATTTGCCAGAGGTTTGGATGATGATTATGTATCAGATTCACAACAAGATGCTCTAGCACTGATGTGTGGTGCTCATTTTTTAAATAAATTATATTCGTAAAAATGCAATAAGACCAAATATTCATCCTAAGTATGCAGGGCTCTGCAAACCAACCAACATACAAATGCCTAAGCTGCTGTTTGGAGAAAATCTAGCAAAGAAGCTAAAAGGACGAATGAAGAGTCAAGAACCTTGAGTGGCATGATGATGAAACCACCGATGATGAGCAGAGCGGTGCGAAGGCAGTATCCCTACAGGCGGAATACTGGTGCTGGAGAAGGAACAAGCCGATCATTCTCGTATACACGTTGGCGTGCTGCACCGGGGATACGTGGAGGTTACAATGTGCCTACCAGAAGCGGACAATTGCCGGTGGCAAACCCCGAGGTAGGGGGTCCTGGTCTGGTAAGGAATACAATAAATGTTTCACATTCGCAAGTAGGGGGAAGGTTACAATTCTTCCTAAAAGAATGATAGTTAATAACAAATGATTCATTTATTCTAAATAGCATTGTAGGATTCAAAATTGAGTTTCTATCCACATTTGGATCCTCCAAGGCAAGAAAATTCAAACTGGTCACGAATTTTCTCAAAAGAAGAGAATAAGTTGATCAAAGAAGAATTAGAAACTTTAACCAAAAAGGGGGTAATAGAGAAGTCAGTAGAACAACACCATCAGTTTGTATCAAATATTTTTCGAAGAACAAAAAAGGATGGTGGATGTAGAATCATATTGGATCTGACAAATCTTAACCTTTATGTACAATACAAACATTTCAAAATGGAAACATTTACTAATGCAATTCATCTAATCACAGAAAATCGCTACATGGCAAGCATAGATCTGCAAGATGCATATTATTCCGTGGCAATGCATGGTAATGATCAAAGATATTTGAAATTTAGATGGATGTCAGTTATGGCAATTTAAAGCATTGCCCAATGGTCTGACTTCAGCACCAAGATTATTCACTAAATTGCTCAAAACAATTTTAGCTCTGTTAAGAGCTGATGGCCATGTATTAATGGCTTATTTAGAGGATATCCTCATTGTAGGGGACACTTTGGCTGCTGCAAAATTGTCAGTATCCAGAGTCAAATACATTTCTGAGAAATTAGGTTTCATTATTCAAAAATCTAAATTGTTACCAAGCAAAAAGATTGATTACCTAGGGTTCACAATTAACTCCGAACACATGGTAATCACTTTGCCAAAAGATAAAAGCTGCAGTTAATTCAAGGTTGCATAAAACTCATTAACGAGGACACACCTTCAATTAGAGAAGTGGCAAGCTTGCTAGGCAAATTAATTGCAGGGTTTCCAGCGGTCACGTTTGGACCATTGCATTATCAATGTTTACAGAGAGCTAAGGTACAAGCGTTAAAAATGAATAGAGGGCATTTTGACAGGCCCATGAAATTAACAATTTAATCCATTACAGAAATAAAATGGTGGATTAACAATGTTTCTAATGCTTCCAGAAAAGTTCTGGTAGAAACACCTTCCGTCACTCTACAGACTGATGTAAGTGTGCTGGGTTGCGGCGCTACTAACATGATTTCCAGCTGTGGAGGTAGGTGGAATGTGAATGAAGTACCTTTGCTGGAAAATCTGGGAATCAATTACCTAGAGCTATTAGGCGCATTTTACGGCCTTAGAGCTTATTGCACTGATATTGGAAATGTGAATGTTCAGGTACAGGTTGACAATACTACAGCTGTAGCATACATAAATCACATGGGTGGTATAAAATCAGACTCATGTGATAAATTAGCGAATGAAATTTGGACCTGGTGTATTGCCAGGAAAATTTGGCTGTCAGCAATATTTACCAGGTAAATTTAATACAATTACAGACAAAAGATCACGTAAATTTAATGATAATACAGAATGGATGTTAAATCGGAAAATATTCACAAATTATCACACAATTTGGAATGCCAGAAATTGATCTGTTTGCATCAAGATTGAACCACCAGTTTGCCTAAGTATGTGTCATGGGAACCTGATCCTGGAGCAGTAGCGGTGGATGCTTTCTCGCTACATTGGGGTGGTACGTTTCCGCCATTTTGTTTAATCCACAGATGCATACAGAAAATTTAACAAGATTCAGCCTCAAGGATTTTGGTAGTACCAGATTGGCCTAAACAGCTATGGTCCCCACTGGTGTTAAAAATAATCAAAACACCGTTATGGTTATTCCAAAGCAGATTAAACTGCTTGTACACCCTGTGACTGATGAACCACATCCTTTACATGATCATATTGGTTTGTTGATTTGCAGATTCTAAGAAGGCCATATCTTGGAAAAGGATTATCAGACCGTACGGTGGATGTTATAACAACAGCCTGGAGGAATAGTACCCAGACACAGTACATCTCCTATATAAAGAAATGGGAGGAGTTTTGTTCAGGGAAACATATTGCATATAACCCAGCAGAAATTTCAGATGTAATAGAGTTTCTTTCTACTCTATACTATGAATTAAAATTAAATTATAGTGCAATTAATACTGCACGAAGTGCACTCTCTGCATATTTAAGCAGTGAATCAGAACAAACTCCAATAGGAGCACATCCTTGGGTCTGTAGGTTTATGAAAGGAATTTTCAACTCTAATCCTCCCAGACCTAGGTATATAGAAATTTGGAATGTAAAAGATGTACTGATGTTGCTAAGGAATTGGAATCTAGTTGAAACTCTGTCATTATCCAAAATCACCATGAAATTGGTTATGCTCATGGCATTAGTTTCAGCTCAGAGAGTTCAAACATTACAGAAACTCAGAATTGATAGAATGAAAGTAGGGCCAAATGCCGTGACATTCTATGTCTATGATTTACTGAAGCAAAGTAGACCTGGGTTCACAGGATGCAAGTTGGAATTTTTATCATATCCTACAGATCCACGACTGTGTGTAGTAACATATGTGAAATGTTACATAGAAACAACAACAGTTTTAAGAGGCACCGAATTGGCATTTTTTAGTAGTCATAAAAAGCCTCATAAGAAAGTATCAACACAAACAATTTCACGATGGTTGAAACAGGTGTTGAGATATTCAGGTATTGATACTGATAAATTTAAATCTCATTCCACCAGGGCGGCATCAACATCAGCGGCCAGGGATTCAGACAATAGACCTTATTCTCGCGGCCGCAGGGTGGGCAAGTGAACAGATGTTTCACAAGTATTACCATAAGGAGATTAAAGATCTCAGAGGGTTTGGTGATGCCGTGCGGGATACAGTATTAAACCCCCCATTATAATAAATGGGCCTAATTTTGTTACTTTTATTAAAATAAATAAAACCATTAACTGATTACATTCAAATGTTGTGGTTATGCATTGTTGATTGTGCTTACTCAAATAGAGTCAATCGATGCAGTGAACACCTGGATATGAATCCACAGTGTGAAATCACAGAGCTTTGAAATCTTCACGTAGTCACTCACGTGACTCCGAAGTAAAATAGTAAGATTAAACGAGAACTTACCAGTTTGAAGTTTGATCTTTATTTTATGAGGAGTAACGTTGAGGGATTACGTGCCCTCCGCTCCCACCCTCATAAAAGGATCAAGCTGGTAGTTCTAAGTCTTTATGCATCTTACTATCATACTTCAGTAATTATCGTCTGTGATTGTCACTCCGCTGCTTTGAAAGATTGACGCGTGTGCGGCTGGACGGGGTCTTCTTCACGTAATCCCTCAACGTTACTCATAAAATAAAGATCAAACTTCAAACTGGTAAGTTCTCATTTAATCTTACTATTAAACTTCTTTTTATGTGTTATCTGATGGGATAAATTGCAGACTTGATTTTTTTAATCTCAAAATGTTGTAACATTGCTACAATAGAGCATAATGATAATGTGAGAGGTATGTGATTCTGAGCAGATCTGAAAGACTGGGATGCAATATCTGAAGTGGTCTTGAAGACAGACATATTCACAACATTTAAGAAGCATTGGGACAATCACCTGGTTTGACAAGGCGTAGAAGCTTATGAATGCATGTGGGTAAACGGGATGAGTATTGATGGATGCAATACAAAATGGGGCTTCAAAACGGCCTGTTTCTTTGTGTACAAATCTGACTCGGTGATTCGAAGACCTCACCCACTTTCTGTGGCTCGACACACAGATTGCACGTTAGTCTCTAATGAATCCCATTCTTTCCATGGTTACCATCTTATTCTTAATAGAAATAAAAAATACCCTGTTATTTTCTTTAATCTCTTTTGCCATTGACCCTCTTTGTCCTATTTATTTTCTTCTTAAACATGCATACACTTAAATCTCCTGAAGTGCCTCCCCCATTTTTGGTACTTTATTCCTAATGCAGTCTTGAAATCCAACTCTCTCGACTTGCCTTTCTTGGCTTCCACCCTCACAGGAATATAGTGGGCCTGAAGGTACACAAAAATGCTGGAGAAACTCAGCGGGTGCAGCAGCATCTATGGAGCGAAGGAAATAGGTAACGTTTTGGGCCGAAACCCTTCTTCAGACTGATAGGGGGTAGGGAGAAGAAAGGAAAAAAGGAAAAGGCGGAGGAGGAGCCCGAGGGCTGGTGGAGGGGAGGAGACAACCAGATGGCTGATGAAGGGGAGGGGACAGCCAGGGCTAGCAGAATTGGGAGAATTCAATGTTCAGGCCACCAGGATGTAGACTGCCCAAGCGGAATATGAGGTGCATTTCCTCCAATTTACGGTGTTGCTCGCTGTGGCCATGGAGGAGACCCAGGACAGAGAGGTCAGATACGGAATGGGAGGGGGAGTTGAAGTGCTGAGCCACCGGGAGCTCAGGTTGGTTATTGCGGACCGACTGGAGGTGTTCGGCGAAACGATCGCCAAGCCTCCGCTTGGTCTCACCGATGTAGATCAGCTGGCATCTAGAGCAGTGAATGCAATAGATGAGGTTGGAGGAGATGCAGGTGAACCTCTGTCGCACCTGGAACGACTGCTTGAATGGAGTGGAGGGGGGAGGTGAAGGGACAAGTGTTGCATCTCTTGCGGTTGCAAGGGAAAGTACCAGGGGAGGGGGTGGTATGGGAGGGAAGGGAAGAATTGACAAGGGAGTTACGGAGGGAGCGGTCTTTGCGGAAGGCAGACATGGGGGGAGATGGGAAGATGTGGCGAGTGGTGGGGTCACGTTGGAGGTGGCGAAACTGACGGAGGATCACTTGTTGTATGTGATGGCTGGTGGGGTGAAAGGTGAGGACTAGGGGGACTCTGCCTTTGTTGTGAGTGGGGGGATGGGGAGAGAGAGCAGTGTTGCGGGGTATGGCAGAGACCCTGGTGCGAGCCTCATCTATGGTGGAGGAGGGGAACCCCCGTTCCCTGAAGAATGAGGACATTTCAGATGCCCTGGTGTGGAACGCCTCATCCTGGGAGCAGATGCGGCGTAGACGGAGGAATTGGGAGTGGGGGATGGAGTCCTTACAGGAAGCAGGGTGGGAAGAAGTGTAGTCCAGATAGCCATGGGAGTCGGTAGGTTTGTAGTGGAAATGTGGTGGGCCTGAGCTTGTATTGTGACTCTTGACTGACAACAGCACTAATCTTCTTTCATTTTTTCTGGCTCTGATTCCAATTTCATTCCCCCTCCCCACACACACTGTGTCTCACCATCCCTGTGCAATGTTGCAATTATTATTTAATGTTTTCCTGGAGAGAGGCACATGCTGCCTAGACTGGTGTCCGCAAGCATTCCAACAACCTGCTTACCCTGAACTATCTCCAAATTAATTAGGCTTAAATGTATAAGTGATATTTCAACCATAAAATATAAATTTCCTCCATTCCATAAATTAAAACTCTCCTGGTCTATAAAGTTTAAAAATGGAACATGTAAGGTCTTTCATTTACAAAAATAGATTTCAGAAGAAAAGACAAAAATTATTTGCATGCATGTGAGTTTTGAATAATTTAAATGCTTCAAAAACATGATTACACTTGGATGGTGAACCCATTCATTGTGATGCCTGTCTCTTTCTATTTATGCCTAAGGCTTACCACACACACCCATCCCTTGGTGTGGTTTGTTAATGCCACATGAACTAAATCAGAGATGTTCTTAAAGAAAACCTATTTTTTCAGTTAAACAGTGGCTATGTTGAACTTCAGGATCTTGAGACTTAAACTGCCTTCAAAAGAAGAGGTAGTTTCTCATCATTAATGCTCTGAATTATAATGTAAATTTTGGTATTTAATTTCCCTGACTGTGATCGCAGTCATTTTTAGCAAAGCACTCAATTTTTGATAACTTCTTTGAATGTGTGCTTGCTTATTACTATTTTTCAGACATAAAGCGGAATTGCATTTGACTTTACTAAATATAACCTACCGACCCACCCTTTCCAGCTTATGCACGACATAATGATGGGGAGAGAGTTTACTTGCTCTATGTTCTCTCCCGAAATAAAAGGACAGAACATGCTGGGAAGACTGTAGGTCAGGCAGCATCTGTGGACAGACTTCTAGGATCCTTCGTAGCTTGCAGAGAGTGTGGAGCATGTGTTATTCTGTCATAATTAAGTTATGTACCAGGAACAAACTATCTCTCCCATAAACAGAAAATATTGGAAATATTCTGGAAGTCAGATGGCAACTGTGGGAAAAGAAACGGAGTTAGTGTTTCAGTTCAGAGGCCTTCTGGCTGGATGGGGTACCTGGCTGCATCCTCAGGACTTGTGTGGATCGGCTGGTAGAGGTTTTCACAAACATCTTTAACCTCTCACTACATTCTGAGGTCCCCTTCAAGCAGACTACTATCATCCCAGTGCCAAAGAAAAGTAACGTAGCAAGGCTTAATGATTCCATCCAGTGGCTCTGACCTCTACCATTATGAAGTGCTTCAAGAGACTGGTGATGGTGCACATTAACGCCAGCCTTCCAGCCAGCCTTGATACATTGCAGTTTGCTTACCATCGCAACAGGTTCACAGCAGATGCCATCTCCCTGGCCCTAAACGCATTTCTGGACCACCTAGACAAGGACCCCTTCTTTTGACTCTTATTTGTCAACTGAGGCTCCACGTTCAACACCATAATCCCATCCAAATTCATCTACAAACTCCTGTATCTTGGAACTAGCAACCAGTGATGTCACAATGCACTCACAAGGCAGGACGGGACACTCTTTATTTTTATTATACAAATACTTTTATTCAAAAAATAAAAATAAACATACAGAGTATTAACACAATCAAAGACTGCGGATGTTGACAGTTTTACAAACAAATGATCATCAAATTAAGCGAGGAGGCTGACTGGACTTTGGTTCCTTCCCTAACTTTGGTGCCGCTGTGGGGATGTTGTGTCGTGGACTTCTGTGTTTGTGCTTTTTTTATTTTTTATGACTAAGGAAAATCCATTTTGTTGTCTCTTATGAGACAATGACAATAAATTGAATCTAATCCAAGCCTGGACTCGCGAATAGCCATCTTGGCTATGCCCAAGAGCAGACGAACAGGGAGATCCCACCCTCCCTCCCGACCATCCCCTCTCTGTAACGGACGGGATACTCGAGGAGGGAGAGGCACTCCAGCGTTCGCAGTGAATCAGGAGTGGCGGCAGCTACGGGCCGCCCGGTGTCTGGTGGGGAGGCTGCTGCTGCAGGCCAAGCCCGGCGACTGGGCTGGAGCCGAGTCTGGAGCTGGAGTGTGGGCCGTGACCGGGGCCGAGAAAGAAGCCACCGGTGGAACCAACGATGTCAGGGACGGTGAAGTCGGAATCTACACTGGAGCCCAGGCGGCGGCCAAGCTGATGGCTGGAGGCTGCCGCTGGAACCAAGGATGAGCCTGTGTCTACAGCCAGGGCCGGGTCAAGTACGAGAACCAGGCCGAGTTCCAGGCCCTGGCGCTGCTCTATGACATAGAAACATAGAAACATAGAAAATAGGTGCAGGAGGAGGCCATTCGGCCCTTCGAGCCAGCACCGGCATTCATTGTGATCATGGCTGATCGTCCCCAATCAATAACCCGTGCCTGCCTTCTCCCCATATCCCTCGACTCCACTAGCCCCTAGAGCTCTATCTAACTCTCTCTTAAATCCATCCAGTGACTTGGCCTCCACTGCCCTCTGTGGCAGGGAATTCCATAAATTCACAACTCTCTGGGTGAAAAAGTTTTTTCTCACCTCAGTCTTAAATGGCCTCCCCTTTATTCTAAGACTGTGGCCCCTGGTGCTGGACTCGCCCAACATTGGGAACATTTTTCCTGCATCTAGCTTGTCCAGTCCTTTTATAATTTTATATGTTTCTATAGGTTCCCCCCTCATCCTTCTAAACTCCAGTGAATACAAGCCTAGTCTTTTCAATCTTTCCTCATATGACAGTCCCGCCATCCCAGGGATCAATCTCGTGAACCTACGCTGCACTGCCTCAATCACAAGGATGTCCTTCCTCAAATTGGGAGCCCAAAACTGTACACAATACTCCAGATGTGGTCTCACCAGAGCCCTATACAGCTGCAGAAGAACCTTTGTACTCCTATACTGAAATCCTCTTGTTATGAAGGCCAACATTCCATTAGCTTTCTTCACTGCCTGCTGTACCTGCACGCCAACTTTCAATGACCGGTGTACAAGGACACCCAGGTCTCGCTGTACCTCCCCCCTACCTAACCTAACCCCATTGAGATAATAATCTTCCCCCTTGTTTTTGCCGCCAAAATGGATAACCTCACATTTATCTATATTATACTGCATCTGCCACGCATCTGCCCACTCACTCAACCTGTCCAGGTCACCCTGCAACCTCCTAACATCCTCTTCACAGTTCACACTGCCACCCAGCTTTGTGTCATCCGCAAACTTGCTAGTGTTGCTCCTAATTCCCTTTTCCAAATCATTAATATATATGGTAAACAGTTGCGGCCCCAACACCGAGCCTTGCGGCACTCCACTCGCCACTGCCTGCCATTCTGAAAAGGACCCGTTCACTCCTACTCTTTGCTTCCGGTCTGCCAACCAATTTTCTATCCATGTCAACACCATACCCCCAATACCATGTGCTCTAATTTTAGTCACCAGTCTCCCGTGCGGGACCTTATCAAAGGCTTTCTGAAAGTCCAGATACACTTCATCCATTTTACTTGTCACATCCTCAAAAAATTCCAGAAGATTAGTCAAGCATGATTTCCCTTTCATAAATCCATGTTGACTTGGACTAATCCTTTTACTGCTATCCAAATGCCCCATTATTACCTCTTTAATAATTGACTCCAACATCTTTCCCACCACCGAAGTCAGGTTAACTGGTTTGTAATTCCCCGTTTTCTCTCTCGCTCCTTTCTTGAAAAGTGGGATAACATTAGCTATCCTCCAATCCACAGGAACTGATCCTGAATCTATTGAACATTGGAAAATGATCACCAATGCGTCCACTATTTCCAGCGCCACCTCCCTGAGGACCCTGGGATGCAGACCATCAGGCCCAGGAGATTTATCATCCTTCAGTCCCATTAGCCTACCCAATACTATTTCTCGCCTAATTTCTTTCAGTTCCTCTACCCCCTTAGATTAGATTAGATTATATTTTTATTCTTGTCATTTGAACCTCAAAGAGGCTCAAACGAAACTCCATTTCCACAGCCATACAACAAAACAATTCCTACACGACACACAAACAATTCAATTTACAGAAAAACATCCATCACAGTGAATCTCCTCCTCACTGTGATGGAAGGCAAAGTCTTTTCTCTCCCCTGCACCATTTTTCTCCCGATGCTGAAGCCCCAGGCGGGCAACGTTAAGTCCCACGGCCGTTGAGGCCGCGCCGGGCGGTGTACTGCCTCGCTCCGGGCCCAAAGGTCACAAAGCTGGAGCCCCCGGCGGGCGCTGGAATGTCCCGCGGCCATTAAAGCCGCGCCGGGCGATTTACGGCCCCGCTCCGGGTCGTTCCAACCCCGCGACACGGGCGGGAGAAGTTGAGTTGTGGGAGCTCTGGAAAGCGGTCTCTCACCCGGACCCGCGAGCTCCCGATATCACAGTCCACAGGTTTGCAGCTGGAGCTCCGGAGTCGGGCCGCAGCAGCGAGCCACCACCGCTCCCCACGCTCCGAGGACGGCCAGCCCCACGATGGTAAGTCCGCAGCTCCACAGGCTCCGCGACTGGAGCCCCCAGGTCGTCCCGGTCGGAGGCCACTCCACGGAGCTAGGCCCCAACGACAACGGAGACCCGACAGGGAAAAAGTCGGGTCTCCCGTACAGGGAAGAGATTTTTTAAAGTTTCTCCCTCCCCCCGCCCCCCACATATACACAGTTAAAAACAGTATAAAGAAACCCCACAAACAACTACATTTAACGAGACAAAAATTAAAAAAATACAAACGGACTGCAGTCGAGGCGCTGCCGTTAGGCGCCGCCACACCAGGTATCCTCCGTCCTCCAGTACATCTGGGAGATTGTTTGTGTCTTCCTTAGTGAAGACAGATCTGAAGTACCTTTTCAACTCTTCTGCCATTTCCTTGTTGCCCATATCAATTTCACCAGCGTCTGCCTTCAAGGGACCCACATTTGACTTTGCTACTCTTTTTCCTTTAACATATCTAAAGAATCTTTTACTGTCCTTCTTTATATTCCTGGCCAGCTTCCCCTCGTACTTCATCTTTTCAGCCCGTATTGCCCGTTTCCTTCTGTTGTCCTATGAAAGTTTCCCAATCCTCTGGCTTCCGGCTACTCTTTGCTGTGTTATACATCTTTTATTTTAGTTTTATTCTATCCCTAACTTCTCTTGTCAGCCACGGTTGCCTCCTACTCCCCTTAGAATCTTTCTTCCTTTTTGGAATGAAATTATCCTGCGTTTTCCGGATTATGCCCAGAAATGTCTGCCATTGCTGTTCCACCGTCATTCCTGCTGGGATCCCTTTCCAGTCTACTTTGGCCAGCTCCCCTCTCATGCCTTCATAATCCCCTCTGTTCAACTGCATCACTGCCACTTCCGATTTAACGTTGTCCTTCTCAAATTGCAGATTAAAACTAATCATATTATGATCACTACCTCCAAGCGGTTCCTTTACCTTGAGTTCTCTTATCATATCTGGTTCATTGGACAACACTAAATCCAGAATTGCCTTTTCTCTGGTCGGCTCCATTACAAGCTGCTCTAAGAATCCATCTCGGAGGCATTCTACAAACTCTCTTTCTTGGGGTCCTGAACCAACCTGATTTTCCCAGTCTACCTGCATATTGAAATCCCCCATCACCACAGTGGCATTACCTTTGTTACATGCCAGTTTTAACTCCTGCTGCAACTTACACTCTACATCCGGGCAACTATTTGGGGGTCTGTAAATAACACCAATTAGTGTCTTCTTGCCTCAACTCAATCCACAGTGACTCTACCTCGTCAGTCCCTATGTCTTCCCTTGCAAGGGACTGAATTCCATCCCTCACCAGCAGAGCTACCCCCCTCCTCTGCCCACCTGCCTGTCCTTTCTATAAGATGTATAACCCTGAATATTAAGTTCCCAGGCCCGATCCTCCTGCAGCCACGTCTCAATAATCCCCACAATGTCATATCGACCATCCTCTAACTGAGCCTCAAGCTCATCTACTTTACTTCTTATACTTCGCGCATTCATATGCAATACTTTTAATTCCTTACGCATCTCACCTTCCACATCGATCCCTATTACACTTGGCCGTACTCTCCTATCCCTTTGTGAGCTTCCTTTCCCGTTAATTCTGGGGTCATTAACTATCCCTTTACTCTCTTTCCCTTTAACTCCATCCTCGACTATCCCATTTGACACCCCACCTCTCTTATTCAGTTTAAAACCACCCGTGTAGCAGTGGCAAACCTGCCTGCCAGAATGCTGGTCCCCCACCTGTTAAGATGCAATCCGTCCCTTTTGTACAGTTCCCCCTTACTCCAAAACAGATCCCAGTGATCTAAGAATCTAAATCCCTGTCCCCTGCACCAGTTCCAAAGCCACACATTCAGGTCCGGTATTTCCCTGTTCCTGCTCTCGCCAGCACGAGGAACTGGAAGCAAACCGGAGATAACAACCCTGGAGGTCCTGCTTTTCAGCATTTTTCCGAGCTCTCTAAAGTCACGCTGCAGAATATTCATCCCCTTCTTTTCGACATCGTTTGTGCTGACATGCACTACCACTTCCGGATGTTCACCTTCGCCCTTGAGGATTTTCTGCACTCTGTCCGTGACATCCTGGATCCTGGCACCAGGAAGGCAGCACACCATCCTCGAATCCCGTCTATTGCCACAGAAACCTCTGTCCGTACCTCTCACAATGGGGTCTCCAACTACCATGGCATTGCCTGACGTTGGCCTCTTTGGTTTTGGCTCAACAGCCCTTTTTGCTTCGCAAGCCAGTCCGCCTAAGTGGGTGAACCTGTTCACAATAGGTACAACACCCGGGGACGCTGGCATTCCATGTTTCCCTCCCTTTCTCACCGTCACCCACCTTTTCTCTTCCAGTACCTTAGGTGTAACAATCTTACTGTAGGACTTGTCGAGGAACGACTCCGTTTCTCGGACAAACCTGAGGTCATCCACTTCCTTCTCCAGTTCCCCAACACGGTCCTTCAGGAGCTGTACCTGGTTGCACTTCTCACATTTGTAGCAGCCAGAGGCACCAGCAGTGTCCTTGACCTCACACTTACTGCAAGCATCACGCTGAATCAGCTTACCTGACATCTCCTTCTTTCGTCTCTCCCTCTCCAGCGTTTTGCGTAGCCTCCTCTCCTCAGCCTCCTCACCGAAGACTCTCGAGCCAAAGACTCGCACTTTTCTCACAGGGCACTTCCCTCACAAGGCCGCTCCCTAAGAGCCGTCTTGCTTATATTGACTACTAAATTGCCTAATTTCCCAATTTACAAACCAAATTCCTCAGTTTTAAACTGTTTTCCCCCTCACTTCTCACTTCTAACTCTCCTCCCACTCGGGCTAGAGCCAATCAGTGCTTTCTCCTGCTTCTCTTTGTTGCTGTTGCTTCAAAATCCACGGGAGCTCCGAGGTAGGTCCTGGAGTAGGGAATGGGAGTGAGGGGAGGAGGATGAGGGAATTGAGGAGGAGGGAGATGGGGTAGCTCCCTCCATCTCTACTCCCTCTCTGCCGACTCCCATCTCTACCCCCCCCCTTCCCTCTCTACCCCCCTTCCCCCTCTACCACCTCTCCCTCTCTAGGGAGCGGTGTGTATTGGGACCTATCGGTGAGTGGTGCGTTCGGGGACCAGCCCTCTCCTGTGATGCCGAGTACCCCCTCCCCCCCGGGGTGGGGGACGAGACCCAACGGTTCCCACTTGGCTTAGTCTATAACTAAAACTCTCATCTTGTTATCTGCAGGTTTGCGTTGTATCTCTATTTGCGCAAAATCGGTACACGATAGTGCTACAATTTTTGGCCCACCTTACTCACCATTGTCTAGTGCTGTAAATGAAACGAGTTTTGTTCAGATCGATCATATATTTTAAAAGTTATTACCATTTTTTTAAAATGAACTTAAAACAGCACCCCACCCATGCATGCGCAGTTGGGGGAGAGTTCCCGTGCGCGCCTTTACTGGCATCGCAAAGGTCACCCAATGGGTCCTCAGCTGTGCCTGGGGCAGTTTGGGCCTTTCCAGAATTCAGGTTGTGATCATTTTTTCATAACGGCAACATGGGTAAGATTACTTCCATTTTAATTTCCGCCGACCCGGACCTGCGGGGATCTGCCGCCTTGGCGCTGGGACTGCGTCTGCGGGCGGCAGTGGCAGCGGCCAGCACCAGGGGTGGGGAGAGGCCACGCCGATGATCCGGGGCCTGGGCGCTGAGCCTGGCTCTGAGGCCGATGGCTGCTGCTCCTCCGGGCTCGCAAGAAGTAAAAGGAACGGCACCCTCGAGATCCTGAGGAGGGAGAGTGGGGGGTAGGGAGGGAGAGGAGGGAAAGTGGGGGAGGTGAGGAGGGAGAGTGGGGGAGGAGGGGGGATAGAGGGAGAGGTGGGGGAGTTAAGAATGGATAGTGGGGGGAATAGGGGATGGTGAGGAGTGGGGGAGGTGGGGGATACAGGGATAGGAGGGGGGTTGAGAGGGGAGAGGAGTTATGGAGGGAGGGAGTGACAGAGGGTAGGGGAAAGGATGGAGGGGGAGGTGAGGGAGGGATAGGGGAGGAGGAGAGGGGAAAGAAGAGGGAGCTTGTAGGAGGGGGAGGAAGTGCTGGGGAAGAGGGGAAATGAGCCGCGCCTGCGCAGTTGGGGGCTATGGGTGAGTGGTGGAATATTGTGTTGGGGGAACGGGTGAGTGGTGGAATATTGCGTGGGGAGCAGACCCAACTGCTCTGCACTTGGTCTCGTTCTATCTAAATGCATGTTTTGGATTCCTTGCACTCGTCTACTCAATCAGAGTAAGTTTACTTTTTTATTTTACTCCTCCAGTTCCAGATCAATCCTCCTGTTAGAAAGACGTTTCCATGTTATACAGTATGTCCTATGTTCCATCTTTGTAAGTCTGTCCACCCCTTTCTTACAGCTAATCTCCTCGAATCCAGGCATAATTCTGGTAAACCTCCCACACTCTCTCCACGGCCTCTGCATCCTTCCTGTAATGGGGCCAGAACTGCACGCAATATTCCAAATGTAGACTGACCAGTCTTAGGGTGATGCCGCTGTAATGGGCCAGATCACAATCAATGACAAGACGGAGTACAGGGAGGAGATAGAGAACTTAGTGACATGTTGTAAAAACATCAACCTCTCCCTCAACATCAGGAAGTGAAAGGACCTAGTTCCCAAACAGGAAGCGTGGTGGAGAATATGCTTCATCCAAAATTAATGGTGCCAAAGTAGAAATGGTAGATTCAAGTGCCTAGGCATTAATATTAGCAATGATCTATCATGGACCAAGCATATTGATGTGACAGCCAACAAGGCACACCAATGCCTCTACTTCCAGCAAGATTCCTGTGACATACAGATATAGATGCACCCTTTGCAGACATTAGACTTTGTCTTTGGAACTGCTGCGCTACAATATTGAGAACTATACTCTGCACTCTGTAACTCTACCTATTGTACCTGAGGTTGACTTGATTGTATTTATGCAATGGAAAGCATGCAAAACGAAGCTTATCGCTGTACCTCGGTACACGTGACAGTAATAAACCTTATCCTGAACCTATCAGATTCCCGTTGACTTATTCCCCCCCCCCATTGTTTCTGACATTTTTACCTTATTCCATTGCTGACAAAGGATTCAAAGGTATCACTTGCCATACTTGTGCATTCAATTCTGTATTCCATCTGGATCAAAGATGAGATTCCACATCTTCTAATGGAATGTTGCCACCAGAAATATCTTTGCCATCCCATAGTTTTCAGCATCATGAATGGTTCATTCCTTTCCTGAGAGCTTGGTTGATTCTTACATTAGTGGCATAGACACTAATTCCAGTCTGTTTCGCAGACAGCTTTGTAGGCAACTGTAGTGGAAGTATTCCTGTTGCATCTTTGGTAAATGGGATTAGTATAAACCAGCTGGCATGGACACGATGGGCCGAAGGGCCTGGTTATGTATTGTATGACTATGACAATCTGAATCTATGATGCCAACAGCATCTTATCTTCTGATCAGGCATTTAATAGGTCTTTATACAAACACTAAATTATATTATTTCAGACTGCTAACCTTTCTAATTTGTTTCAGAACCAGGCAGTTCTGATGAAATTTCATCAGCTTATAGTGTCAACATAAGAACATGGGCAAATAGGAATTGGAGGAGACCACTTGGTCCCTCGAGCCAAGATAAACAGATTACCTCTGCCTAAGGCATCATCTCATCGCCTTTACATCGGCAAGACCAAGATAGACTCGGTGACCATTTTGCCAAACCCTTGTTCTAGGGCTACCAAAGCCTGCTGGATCTCCAGGTTGCTACCCATTTTAACTCCCCTTCACATTCTTATACTAGCCTTTCTGTCCTGGGCCTCCTCTATTGCCAGAATAAGGGCACATGCAAATGGTAGGAACAGCACCTCATATTTTATTTGGATAGTTTGCAATCCACAGTATGAACATTGAATTCTCACATTTTAGATAACTAATGGACAAACCCCCCCCTCTTCCTTTTTCCCCACCCAGTTGCACATCCATTTCTCTCATCTTCCTCCTGTCCCCTTCCATTTATATTCCTTTCTCTTGCTTCACATTTCATGACTCTTCTCTCTTTAACTCACCACCTATTGTCTTTTCATCTCTGGCCTTTATCCAACCATCTACCAATCAAAACCCCCTCACCTGTATCCACCTATCACTAGGCTTTGTCCTGCCCTCATCTATCTTTTGCAGCTTTCTCCCCCCCCCCCACCCCCCCAACTACAATCTGTTTGAAGAAGGGTCCCGACCCGAAATATCACAGAGCCGTGTTTTCCACAGATACTGTCTGTCCTGTTGAGTTATTCCAGCACTTATGGGGGGTTTTGTAGACCAGCATCTACAGTTCTTTGTGTCTCCATCTCCTGGTCAGTGACAATTCCCAACAGATGTGAGTTACCACATGTTTCAAAAGTGTATATACTTCAAATACCTCCAATAATCAAGGTTCCAAAACCAATTGGAGAGGAAATTACAGGGATTCACCACCATCCAAATAGACACAAAATGCTGGAGTAACTCAGCAGATCAGGCAGCATCTCTGAAGAAGAGTATTAAATGAAGTTTCGGGTCAAAATCCTTCAAAAGAAGAGTTTTGATCGGAAACGTCACCTATTCCTTTTCTTCAGAGATGGTGGCAACTATCAAGAGAGGCAGTAAATCAACAAAGTTGCAAGGGGAGAGGTTGTAATTCCCAAAGCCTTTCATTAAGGATCCCTTTGATGAACACTGATCATTATCCAGTTGCTTGCAATCTGCAGATATTTTAAAAATAAACCAGTAAGATTTATGGCCATCCGATTCCGTTTATAATTAAATCTCTTTACGATGATCATCGCCACATTTCAGTCACTGAAGTGTAGAAACATGAAACTCCTCCTTGACTTGGTTTATATAAATCAGTGAAAATCACATTTTCCTACTCACTGCGGATCACCTCACGGAGTTTCAATGGAGACCACGGAGTTTGCATCACGGCCTGAAGCAGAAGAAGCAATGGCAAGCAGGAGGCCACAACAGCCCATGAACACAGTGGTGGACATGAAGGGCATTGTCCAGCCACAGCAACAGTCCACACCTATTAAAGACCATCTCATCTGGTCCCTGTTTAATGCATTCTATCTAAATGCATGTTGTCTTGGATTCCTTGCACTCGTCTACTCAATCAGAGTAAGTTTACTTTTTTATTTTACTCCTCCAGTTCCAGATCAATCCTCCTTTTAGAAATACTTTTCCATGTTATACAGTATGTCCTATGTTCCATCTTTGTAAGTCTGTCCACCCTTTTCTTACAGCTAATCTCCTCTAATCCGGCCATAATTCTTATAAACCTCCCATACTCTCTCCACAGCCTCTGCATCCTTCCTGTAATGGGGCCAGAACTGCATGCAATATTCCAAATATTCCAGTCTCAGGGAGCTGCCTTTCTCTATTCAATGCCCCAAGTATAGCATATGCCTTTTTTTTAATCACCCTGCCTACATGTACAGTCACTTTCAGCTAGTTATGGACCAGGACCCCAAGATCGCTCTGCAAATAAATGCTGTTAAGGGTCTTGGCATCAACCGTATACCTTCCTGCTTGTAGGAAGTGACAGCATGCAAGCCCTGCCACTGAGTCCGGAGTAGATTAGGTGGTAAAGAAAGCATACGCATGCTTGCCTTCTTCTGTTGAGGTATTGAATGTAAAGATGTTTTAGATGTATAAACCTTTAGAGTATTGAATTCAGTTCTAGTCACCATATTACAGGAAGGATGTGGAGGCTTTATAGAGTATTAGCTGTAGGAGAGGGTGGATAACTTGGACTGCATTTGCTTGAATATCTGAGGTTGAGGGGAGACCTGATAGAAATTTATAAAATTTTGAGAGGCATAGATACGGTAGACAATTAGAACTCTTTTCCCAGGATGGAGATATCAAATACTATGGCGCACAGCTTTAAGGGGAGTGAGAGAAGTGATAGTCCCCATGATAAACCTGAGAAGTCCCCAGAAGGTGAAGATGCATGGGCTGAACAGTGACTTGGTCATATGGATTCAAAATTGGCTTCCTGATAGAAGACAGAGTGTTGTGGTGGAGGTCTGTGACCAGTGGAGTGTTGCAGGAATCTGTGCTGTGCTGTTTGTGATACGTATATATAAATGGCTTTGATGTAAACGTAGATGATTGAATGGCGGAGTGGACTTGATGGGCCGAATGGCCTTATTCTGCTCCTATCACTTAGTTAGTAAGTTTGGTAAATGACACAAAGATTGCTGGGGTTGTGGACTGTGAGGAAGTCTGTCAAATTTATAATGGGACATAGATTGGCTGCAGAAATGGGTGGAGGAAATACCAGATGGAATTTAATCCCAGCAAGTGTGAGGTGTTACACTTTGGCAGATTGAATGTAAAAGGAAGGTACACAAAAATGCTGGAGAAACTCAGCGGGTGCAGCAGCATCTATGGAGCGAAGGAAATAGGTAACGTTTCGGGCCGAAACCCTTCTTCAGACTGATAGGGGGTGGGGAGAAGAAAGGAAAAAAGGAAAAGGAGGAGGAGGAGCCCGAGGGCTGGGGGAGGGGAGGAGACAACCAGATGGCTGATGAAGGGGAGGGGACAGCCAGGGCTAGCAGAATTGGGAGAATTCAACGTTCAGGCCACCAGGATGTAGACTGCCCAAGCGGAATATGAGGTGCATTTCCTCCAATTTACGGTGTTGCTCGCTGTGGCCATGGAGGAGACCCAGGACAGAGAGGTCAGATACGGAATGGGAGGGGGAGTTGAAGTGCTGAGCCACCGGGAGTTCAGGTTGGTTATTGCGGACCGACCTGAATGTAAAAGGAATATTGATAGAAAACAAGTGAATAGAGTGGGAACAAAGACATATGATATGCTTGCCTTCATTGGTCAAGGCATTGATTGTATAAGAGTCAGATAGTCATACCACAGCTTTGTAGGACAGTGGTGTGGCTACATTCAAACTGCTGCGTGCATTTCTAGATGCCCCACTGTTAGAAGGATGTGAAGGCTTTGGAAAGGGTGCAGAGGAGGTTTACCAGAATGAGCCTGGATTATGGGATATTAGCTTCAGGCAGATGTTGGACAGTTTTGGATTGCTCTCTCTGGAGGGCAAAGTTTAAAGGCGATCTGCAGAGACCTGTAGATGTATACCCAGTCCATCAAACAGATCAGACTTTCTACCTCCATCTACTTTGACTCCATCAACACTTCACACTGCCTCAGAAAAGCAGCCAACGTAATGAAAGATTTGTCCTACCCTGGTCATTCCTCCTTCTTCCTGCTCCTGAACAGCAAAGGTACAGAAGCTTGATAGCATGCACCACCAGACCCAGGAACAGCTTCTTCACCTCCCATGGTATCAGAGGGAAGGTACTAGCATGCATAGCAGGTTCCTGGAAGGCACAAGGCAACAAAAGGGGAAAAATGGGCCTTTTTCGGGTTGGCTGCCAGTGACTAGTTCTGCAGTGGTTGGTGCTGGGGCCGCTGCTCTTCACGCTATATATTAATGATTTGGATGAGGGGATTAAAGGCTTTGTGGCCAATAGCAAATCTTGATTGTGACAGATGATACAAAGAGAGATGGAAGGGCAGGTAGTGTAGAGGAAGCAAGGACTCTGCAGAAGGATCCGGGCAGATGAGATACAGCATGTTAAAATGTGAAGTAGGAATATTATGGTAGTAGGAATAAAGGTATAGTATTTTCCAAATGAGGGGAGATTCCAGAAATCGGAGGTGCAAAGGGACTGGTGCAGGATTCCTAAAAAGTTAATTTGCAAGTCAAATCGATAGTAAGGAATGCTAGAATGCAAAAACGGGGAATGTGAAGCTAAGACTTTATAAGGAATTGGTCAAATCACATTTGGAGTATTGTGAGCAATTTTGGCCCCCATATCTGAGGAACAATGTGCTGGCATTGGAGAGGGTCCAGTGTAGGTTTACAAGAATGATCTCGGGGATGATCGGGTTAACATATGATGAGCGTTTGACAGCACTGGGCCTGTACTCAGTAGAGTTTAGAAGGATGAGGGGACACCTCATTGAAATTTACCGAGTAGTAAAAGGCCTGGATAAAGTGGATGCGAAGAGGATGATTCCACTAGTGGGAGAGTCTACGACCAGAGGCCATAGCCTCAAGTACATTTAGAAAGTAAATGAGGAGGACTTTATTTAGTCAGAGGGTGGTGAATCTGTGGAATTCATTGCCACAGAAGGCTGTGGAGGCCAAGACAATGGATATTTTTAAGGTGGAGATTGGTAGATTCTTGATTAGTATGCGTGTTTATATGGAAAAGGCTGAAGAATGGGGTTGAGAGGGAAAGATAAATGAACCATGATTGAATGGCGGAGTAGACTCGATGGGCCGGATGGCCTAATTCTGCTCCAGAAACATTATGAAACTTATGAAACATAGAAACATAGAAACATAGAATATAGGTGCAGGAGTAGGCCATTCGGCCCTTTGAGCCTGCACCGCCATTCAATATGATCATGGCTGGTCATCCAACTCAGTATCCCGTACCTGCCTTCTCTCCATACCCCCTGATCCCTTTAGCCACAAGGGCCACATCTAACTCTCTCTTAAATATAGCCAATGAACTGGCCTCAACTACCTTCTGTGGCAGAGAATTCCAGAGATTCACCACTCTCTGTGTGAAAAATATTTTTCTCACCTCGGTCCTAAAAGACTTCCCCCTTATCCTTAAACTGTGACCCCTTGTTCTGGACTTCACCAACATCAGGAACAATCTTCCTGCATCTAGCCTGTCCAACCCCTTAAGAATTTTGTAAGTGAACTTATTGTCAAGGTTCTGAATGGACCTTCCATGAGCTAGGGTACTGTTCCATTTAACTGTACCCTTTGGAGCAGCATGGTGGCACAGCGCTAGAGTTGCTGCCTTACAGTGAGTAAGGCTGCCGCCAGAGACCCGGGTTCAATCCTGACTAAGGGTGCTGTCTGTATGGATTTTGTACATTCTCCCCGTAACCGCGGGGTTTTTCACCAGGTGCTCCTGTTTCCTCCCACATTCCAAAGACATGCAGGAATTGATGTGCTACGATACTGAAAAAAATATTCTGCACCCTGTGTCTTCCCCTTTGGTCTATCTATTGTACTTAAGTTTGACCTGATTGTAGCTATGCATGGTATATTTGCTCTGATTGGAAGGCATGCAAAACAAAGCTCTTCATTGTACCTCAGTACATGTGACAATAATAAACCTAAACCTAATATTTTTAACACAGAGGGTCGTGAGTGCCAGAAATATGCTGTGGCGTCATTTAAATTTAAACAAGACAATTTTAAGAGATTTCTGGATCGGCATAAAAATGGAGGAATCCTAACCCTGACCCTAACCCTATTGCCAGGCAGATAAGAGTTGGTCTTGGCATTATGTTTGGCACAGACATAGTGGGCCAAAGAGCCTGTCCTGTGCTGTTCTATGTTCTACGTTCCAAGTCACTACCTGCTGAGGTTCTACCTGTCCCCGTTGTTGCGAAGGATGGGCCTGGCGCAGATGCCACGCAATGTGCCAGTCAGCTGGACATTGCCGCCCCATCTGTCATTTGTGGCAAGGTTCTTCCAGACCAACACCTTTGACCACATGTCCATCGGGCAGTGGTCAGCACGGAACGTCCTGCAGGCACTGCAGGGAAAGGACTCGATGGATCCGGTGGCGTGGTTCCCAGAGCAGACTGCCCAGCTTGTCTGGCAAAATGCCTCATCGCCAGAACTCACCAACAAGCACCAAGACCTGGCTTGGCTGGCGGTGAGGGGAGCCCTCCCAGTCAGATCCTTCCTGCACCGTCGGAACCTCACTACCAGCGCACGGAGAGGAGACGGTTGCCCACCTCTTCGCAGAGTGTGGATTTGCAAAAAAGAGTCTGGAGAAGTATGCAAGGGTCCCTGGCACGCTTTATCCCGAACAGCTCCGTCACAGAGGACTCTGTGATTTACGGACTGTTGCCAGGGACACATTCAGAGACTGACATCGAATGCTGCTGGAAGGTCATCAACTCGGCGAAAGACGCTCTTTGGTCTGCCCGAGCGTTGTTCACCACCCAGCAGAGCGAGATGTCTGTCAGGGAATGTTGCCGACTGGCCCGCTGCAGACTGCAGGAGTACGTGCTGAGGGATGCACTGAAGCTTGGTGCAGCCAACGCCAAGGCTCGGTGGGGGAGGACCACAGTCTAGGGTATGGTGGAGACGCCCCTCAAAATAAGGGAAGGTATCCCACGCCAGTGGGCCACATGAGTGGCACGGGTGGGGGACAGATTTGTGAAATTTGAGAAATGTATATAAACTGCATTGAACAATTTGTATAGCCTCTGAAAATGTCGGATGAATTTTTCGCACGGTTCATGTATTGTATATATTTATTACCTGAATAAAGTCTATTTTGAAATTTAAAAACAATTTAACATAGAAAGTGACAGGAAGCTGGAATGCAACTGCAGGGGCAATTGTTGAAGATATGATATGAATGCTTATGATGCATTTGGACAGGCAGGTAATAGTGTGTTGTAGACCTTACACATCTCAAGGCATCATGCTCATCACAGACATAGTGAGCCGAAGGGCCAGTTCCTGCAATGTACTGTTTACATAATAAATATCAAGGAGATAGGTGCAAGCTGGTGGAATGTGTTGAAATGTGGCTGATGGTTTAAAGCAGAAAGATACTGTATAAAGAAACCCATTTTAAAGTGATATAACGGCAGGATAATACATAGGGACAATTCTAGACCTGATGCAGAAACAGCAAAATTCGGCATATATACAGGTACGTGTAGAAATCTTTGAATATTTCTGCTCATTCATAGAACATGGAACATGGAAGACAACACACCTCAAGACCAGGCCCATTGGGGGCCTTCATGTCTGTGCTGCGCATGATGCCAAGACCAAATCTTATCTGCCTGCACATAATTCATATCCCTCCATTCCCTGCACAACCATGTGCCTATCCAGAAGTCCCTAAATGCCACTGTTGTATCTGCCTCAACCAACACCCCTGGCAGCATGTTTTAGTAACCCACCACTCTCTGTGTAAGAAAAATCTGGCTCTCTGAACCTCTAACTGTCTACCCTATCTATGTCTCTCATAATTTTATGAAATTTTATCAAGTCTCCACTCAACCTCTGGTGTTCCAGATAAAACAATCTAAGTCTGTCCAACCTCTCCCTCTAGGTAATACCCCATAATCAAAGCATAATTTCTCAAAACCTTTCACATCCTTCCTGTAATGTGAGGACCAGAACTGCACATAATACTCCAAATGCGGCTTAATTTAAATCATGTCAAGTGGATCCTGGGACTAATGGTGTGCCTAATGGGTGTTAGGCCCATTTCTGACTTCCTGAATCTTATACTCAATGCCCTGACCTATGAAAACAAACAAGCATTTACCTTCTTACGAAGGCTATCAATTAATGTTGCCATTTTCAGGGTATTATGGACGGACCCCAAGATCTCTCCAGTCTTACTCCTCTATGAGTTTGCTACTTCTGAATGTATACGACCAAGTCACTGTTAATCCCATACATCTTAATCTTCAGGATCAATGAGACTTCATCAAATGCCTTACCAAAATCCTTGAAGGCCAGCAAGGCCTTTAAGGTTCCGCATGGTAGGTTGCTCTGGAAAGTTGGGTCACATGGGATCCAGGAAGAGCTAGTAGACTGGATAAAGCATAGGTGACACATCACGGCCATGCGACGGAGGCTTTTCTGAGGTGTCGTGGGGGGGACACCCACACAAAGGCTCATCTGAGTCCTCCAAGGCTCGACGGTCGGCGTAACCGGGAGGGAGCTGGAGACGCCGGACGCGAGGAGCGAGGGCCGGTGGGAGGGTGAACCGGGGTAATGCCTCCAGCATCTTCACGTTGGCTGCAGGAGGTGCCCCCGGGACACAAAGATGGCCAGGTGAGGAGAGGAGAGGAGAGGAACGTGAGTTCGCCGGAACTGCTCCAGTACATCGAGTGTGCGCCAAAAATGGCAGAGCCCGCATGTGTAATTTTTGCAAAATGAATTTCACTGGGCAGTTGCAGATGTGACAAATAAAGAACTATTGACCTATTGAACTATTGAACGCTTCACACCATGAAGTGAAAAGTGGGTGAATAAGTCTCATTCTGAGGATCGGATTTCCGTTTGTTCTTTGGTATTTTCAAACCACAGATGGCATAAGAATTTCCAAGAATTAAACTGACTTGAATATCTTTTGTTTGCTAGCCACTCCTTACCTTTTGAAATTTTTCTTTTGTTCCTATAGGCTCGTGATTCAAAAGTTGTCAACAACACTCGAAGAGCCAGGAAGTTTGCCGCTAAGGCCATGGGACTGAATGTGGCCGCCACCCTCTTCTCCCTCACTCTGCTGGCAGCAGGTCTGGTCTATTACCTGTATGTAACTGTGGCACAATTGACTCCCTGACCAACACCTATTTGTAAGTCCAGGATGAGCGGTTAAAATAGGAGACACAGTTCACATCATGAAACAGATGATCTGTAACAAAGCAGACCACATGGAAGGATGGCAGCAGAATATGAATACGTTTATTGGCCAAGTATTCACATACACGGAATTTGCCTTGGTGCTCCGCCCGCAAGTGACAACATGACGTACAGTGACAGTTAGGAATGATACATAAAACATTAAACATTAATAATAAAACATGATTGATTAAACATGTGAATTAAATAAAATACCAGAGCAAAAGGAAGCTACAGATTTTTGGTTATTGAGTCGAGCTACTACCCGTGGAGAAAAGCTGTTTTTATGTCTGGCTGTGGCAGCTTTGACAGTCCGGAGTCACCTTCCACAGGGAAGTGATTCAAAGAGTTTGTGGCCAGGGTGAGAGGGGTCAGAGATGATCTTGCCCGCTTGCTTGCTGGCCCTTGCAATGTACAGTTCTTCAATCGAGGGAAGGTTGCAGCCAATAACCTTCTCAGCTGATCGGACGATTCGCTGCAGCCTCTGATGTCGTGCTTGGTGGCTGAGCCAAACCAGACCATGATGGAGAAGGTGAGGACAGACTCAACGATGGCCGTGTAGAATTTGACCATCAATGCCTGTGGCAGATCGTGCTTCCTCAGCTGCCGTAGGAAGTACATCCTCTGTTGTGCCTTTTTGTAACGGTTTTATCTGTAACTCATTCATATATTGTGGACGTAAAAGATCCTGAAATCTTACTAAGCAAAACCAATTATTTAGTCTGATATCCAGAATAAATCAGATAATAATTCTGCATCCCACTGTATCATCTGACCACCTTCCTCACTTTCCCAACTACAAAAACTTTGTGTCATCTGCAAACTTACTCATCAATCCACAAACATTTTATGCAAATCTAATATGTATATTACAAACAGAGTTTCCAGCAATTACCATAAAACTACCTCTTTGATGCAGTTGGTCCAAGTGGCGGGGTACTGATTGGGGATGATCAGCCATGATCGCATTGAATGGCGGTGCTGGCTCGAAGGGCTGAATGGCCTACTCCTGCACCTATTGTCTATTGTCTATTGCCCTTGCAAAGATATTTGGATCTTCTTTAGCCATAGTTGAGATTCTGGAGGCCGCATTTAGAGTGTTGCATGCAGTTGTGGTCCCTACATGGATTAGAGGGTTTCAGCTACAGGGAGAGATTGGATAGACTTGGATTGTTTTCTCTGGAATGTCAGAGACTTGATGGAAAGCTTTTCACTGTACCTCGGTACACATGACAATAAACTAAACTGCAAAAAGTATATAAAATTGTGAGAGGAATAAATAGGATAGACAAGGTGGAAATGTCCAACAGTAGAGGGCATAGCTCTAAAGTGAGAAGGGGAAAGTTAAATGGAGATAGATGTGTGGAGTAATTTATTTTACAGACAGAAGTAGAGGTCTGGAACACTCTGCTAGGGACGGTGGAGGCAGATACGATAGTGGCATTTAAGAGGCTTTAAGATAGACACAGGGAAGTTCAGGGAATAGAGGGATATTGATTATGTACAGACAGACGAGATCAGTTCAAATTGGTATCATGTGTAAGATGGAGCTGCAGATGCTGGTTTAAACCAAAGATAGACCCAAAAAGCGGAAGTGACTCAGTGGGACAGGCAGCATCTCTGGAGCGAAGGCATGGGTGACGTTTCGGGTCGAGACCCTTCATCAGACTGGTTAGGGATAAGGGAAACGAGAGATATAGACGGTGATGTGAAGAGATAAAGAACAATGAATGAAAGATATGCAAAAAAGTAACGATGATAAAGAAAACAGGCCATTGTTAGCTGTTTGTTGGGTGAAAATGAGAAGCTGGTGCGACTTGGGTGGGGGAGGGATGGAGAGAGAGGGAATGCCGGGGCTACTTGAAGTCAGAGAAATCAATATTCATACCACTGGGCTGTAAGCTGCCCAAGCGAAATATGAGATGTTGTCCAATTTGCATTTAGCCTCACTCTGACAATGAGGAGACCGAGGACAGAAAGGTCTGTGTGGGAATGCGAAGGAGAATTAAAGTGTTCAGCAACCGGGAGATCAGGTTGGTTCACGCTGGCTGAGTGAAGGTGTTCCCCGCAACGATCACCCAGTCTGTGTTTGGTCTCGCCGATGTATAAGAGTCCACATCTTGAACAACGGATACAGTAGATGAGGTTGGAGGAGGTGCAAGTGAACCTCGGTCTAACCTGAAAGGACTGTCGGGGTCCCTGGACAGAGTCAAGGGAGGCGGTACAGCGACAGGTGTTGCATCTTCTGCAGGAAGGTACCTAGGGAGGGGGTGGTTTCGGTGGGAAAGGATGTTTACAAGGAAGTTGCGGAGGGAACGGTCTCTGCATTGTATCCGTTTTTCTTTGTTATCTACATTAACAAATTGATGACAATGTAGTTAACATTGTTAATAAATTTGTAAATGACACGCCAATTGGCAGTAGACAGTGAGGAAGAATATCTAAGTTTCCAACATGATCAGGAGACAGTTGATAAGATGGGCCAAGAATGGCAAATGGAATTTAACTCTGACAAATGTGATATGTATCAAAGCAAAGCCAGATTTACAAATAAATGTAGACCCCTGGAGAATGTTGTAGAACAGAAATATTTGGGTGTATGGGTGCATGATTCCCTGCAAGTGGCGAGTCTGATGGACAGTGTGGTGAAGAAGGCCTTTGACACGCTTGCCTTCATTGGGAAGAGTCGGGACATCATGATACAGCTGTACAAGTTGTTGGTGAGACCACACTGTACTGTGTGCAGTTCTGGTCACACAGCAACAATGTCATGAAGGTGGATAGGGTGCAGAAGAAATTGACCAGGATGTTACCCCGACTTACAGGATTAAATTATAGGGATGTTGGATAGCTGGGACATTTCGCTTTTAAGTGTAGGATGCTGAGGTTCACAATAACATGAGGGCCACTCAGAAGGTAGTCCATATGTAGAATGAACTATCAAAGGAAGCTATAGAAATGGATACGATTACAACCATCAAAGACATTTATGGATATATGGATAAGGTTTAGAGGGCTATGGACCAAATGCAGGCAAATGAGTCCAGCCCAGAATGCCAACCATCACATAGGTAAGGTGGGCCAAAGGGCCTGTTTCTCTGCTATACAGTCCTATGACTCCATGACAGGATTTACTCACATTAAGCATGGGCTTTTTGGGGAAAGTCAGCAAAGCTTTGTGTGAGGGACATATGTGGAAGGAGGAGGGGATAAGAACCTCTCAGCCCCATCAATCTGTTCCTTTCCCCTCCTCCTTCCACTCATATACCATCCCTCCCTGTTCCAAGTCCCACATTTCCCCCCTTTCCTCTTCCTTGTCCTCTAACACCCTTATTCCTTCCTCCAACTTTACATTTCTCTCCTCCTCTGTTTTCCATATCACTGCCCTTTTGTCTCCTTTTTGCCTCTAGCCTTTGTCAAGTACTCCACCCATCTGCCAATCATATCTTGGTCGGCAAGAGCATGGTAGGTCAAAGATGGGTCCAGTGCTATATGAGTCAGTGACCCGTGAGTCAACCATGTGTTCATTCAAGGTGAAATCAGATATGTCGGTATTACAGCTGAGCAAAGGTGACTACAGAGGCATGAGGGAGGTACTGGCCAAAGTTGACTGGAAATGGACCATAGCAGGGATGATGGTGGAGCAGCAATGGTAGGAATTTCTGGGAATAATCCGGAAGATGCTGGATCTTTTCATTCCAAAGAGGAAGAAAGATTCTAGGGGGAGAAAGAGACTGTGGCTGACAAGGGAAGTCAAGGACAGTATAAAAATAAAAGAGAAGATGTATAACATAGCAAAGATTAGTGGGAAGCCAGAGGATAGGGAAGCTATTAAAGAACAACAGAAGGTAACTAAAAATAAAATATGGGGAGAAAAGATGAAGTACGAAGATAAGCTAGCCAATATTATAAAAGAGGATGGTTTCTTCAGTTATATAAAGAGCAAGAAAGAGGCAAGAGTGGACATTGGACCGCTGGAGAATGAAGTGATAAAGAAATCTGAAATGGCAGAGGAGTTGAAGAACTTTTTTGCATCAGTCTTCACAGTGGAAGACACCTGCAACGTGCCTGAAATTAAAGCGAGTCCGGTGGTGGAAGTAAGTGCAGTGGCTATTACCAGGGAGAAGGTGCTTGGGAAGCTGAAAGGGCTGAAGGTGTATGTCACCTGGGATGGATGGACAGCACCCTAGCATTCTGAAAGAGGTGGCTTTATAGATTGTGGAGGCATTGATAGTGATGTTTCAGGAATCACTTGAGTCAGGAGTGGTTGTGGGTGTCAGAGGTGGGCATGCAGGTGCAGCAGGCAGTGAGGAAAGCGAATCGTATGTTAGCATTCATAGCGAAAGGATTTGAGTATAGGAGCAGGGAGGTTCTACTGCAGTTGTACAGGGTTTTGTTGAGACCACACCTGGAGTATTGCGTACAGTTTTGGTCTCCTAATCTGAGGAAGGACATTCTTGCCATAGAGGGAGTACAGAGAAGGTTCACCAGACTGATTCCTGGGATGTCAGGACTTTCATATGACGAAAGACTGGATAGACTCGGCTTGTACTCGCTGGAATTTAGAAGATTGAGGGGGGATCTTATAGAAACTTACAAAATTCTTAAGGGGTTGGACAGGCTAGATGCAGGAAGATTGTTCCCGATGTTGGGGAAGTCCAGAACAAGGGGTCACAGTTTAACGATAAAGGGGAAATCTTTTAGGACTGAGATGAGAAAAAAAAAATTTACACAGAGAGTGGTGAATCTCTTGAATTCTCTGCCACAGAATGTAGTTGAGGCCAGTTCATTGACTATATTTAAGAGGGAGTTAGATGTGGCCCTTGTGGCTAAAGGGATCAGGGGGTATGGAGAGAAAGCAGGTACAGGATACTGAGTTGGATGATCAGCCATGATCATATTGAATGGCGGTGCGGGCTCGAAGGGCTGAATGGCCTACACCTGCACCTATTTTCTATGTTTCTATGTTATGGGGAGAAGGTAGTAGAATGGAGTTAGGAGAGAGAGAGAGATCAGCCATAATTGAATGGCAGAGTACATTTGATGGGCCGAATGGACTAATTCTACTCCTGTTTCTAATGACCTAATGACATGTTGCAGGATCTCATCCTTTCTCTGAACTGTGCCATTGGTTCCTACCTGCCCCACAACCTCTCACTGTTTACCCTTCCTTTTCAGACTGTCCTACAGCCACTCCAAGACGTCCCTGATCCTATCATCGGGAAGCAAACACATCAGCCTGGAGTCTCTCTCGCAGTTGCCACGTCGTGCCCCCACCCCTCCCCTCCCGGTACAGCAGCACCAACCTCATGCCACAACGCCTAGCATTGTTACCGTAGCTCTCTCCAGCAGCATCCAACACAATATACTTGTGGAGAAAGGAGTGACCACGGGGGACTCTCGTACCACCCACCCACTATACCACGGGCACACACCAGCAGAGGGACAAGCTATCCAAATGTTCTGTCTAACACATTATTCGCATCTCAGATTCAGTCTGCATATCGAATTGATCCAGGCGGTCTGACAGCAGCTACATCAGACGGACGTCCTTCAGGGGAAGTCACCAATTCCACTGGAAATATCCCTGATTCCCACATCTGGCATTACACCACAGAACCTTGCTCACTACTCCCTTTGCTAAAGATGGTAAGAGGAACACGAAACACAAGGTGTCAGTGTTTATGGGGAGAAGGCAGGAGAATGGGATGAAGAGGGAAAGATAGATCAGCCATGATTGAATGGCGGTGGACTTGATGGGCCGAATGGCCTAATTCTGCTCCTATCACTTATGAACTTATGAACACAAGACAGCAGACATTGGAAGCTTGAGAAAAAGCAAATTGTTGGAGGAATTCATTGGGTCAGGTAGAATTTGTGGAGAGAATGGACAATGTTTTGGGTTAGGACTCTTGTTCACACTGATAAAACTTGTCTTGTCACTATTCACCTGCGTCACTGAATTCTGACGCTCACCAGGGTTTGCAGTGTGACAGGGACATAGCCTGAGCCAGTCTGAGGCACTTTGAGCCAATCTGAGCCAGTCTGAGTCACTCTGAGCCAGTCTGAGCTGTTCTGAGTTTGAGGCGGTCCCTGTTACAGTCGGCCTCCCTTCCACTGGTGATTGGGAAACCTGCTTCTTTGCCTAGACACCACGTCGCTATTCCAAGTTTCTGATCCTTGACAACTTCATCACTTGGGCTGAAATGTTCTGGGTAATGTTAGATTGGATAACAGCAAAAGTAATCATTAGCAGAGGAGGAACACTGCCAGTTGGTGCAACAGATGTTATGGGGAAATTGTTCGAAGTTATTATTAATGTAATTTTAGTAAGAATCATTAAGAAATACTTTAAGGGTAATCAAATCAGGCAACATAACTTTCTGAAAGTGAAATTATTTTTTAAAATGTATTGTTTTTTGTGGAAAAATAACATATGCGATGAAAGTGCTGCATTTAGATTTCCAGGAGGTATTTGGGAAGGTGCTAAATCAATGGTTATGGGAGAAAACACAAGGTGATGGTGTGGGAAGTGAAGCCTTGGTGTGGACAGAAGATTATCTGGAAATATAGCGATGTGCTACAGGGGGCGCTGTTGCCTCAGCTTTTTACAATTTATGTTGAAGATGAAGATCGGTTGTTGAATTTGCTGATAAAGTATAAAGTGTAAAGTATTCTTTATTGTCATTCAAACTTTTAGTTTGAACGAAATTACGTACCTTGCAGTCATAACAGAGAATAAAATAACAGAACACACAATGAACACAGTTTCAGATTCAGATTCAGATTCTGATTCAACTTTATTGTCATTGTGCAGTGTACAGTACAGAGACAACGAAATGCAGTTAGCATCTCCCTAGAAGAGCCACATAAATATGAGCAATAAATAAATCTATTTACGTGCATACAGTCATAGTATTTTTTTTTTCCTGGTGGGAGGAGTGTCTGGGGGGGGGGGGTGTGATTGGCAGTCACAGAGGTACAGTGTTGAGTAGTGTAACAGCCGCAGGGAAGAAGCTGTTCCTGGACCTGCTGGTCTGGCAACGGAGAGACCTGTAGCGCCTCCCGGATGGTAGGAGGGTAAACAGTCTGTGGTTGGGGTGAGAGCAGTCCTTGGCGATGCTGAGCGCCCTTCGCATACAACGCTTGCTTTGGACAGACTCAATGGAGGGGAGTGAGGAACCGGTGATGCGTTGGGCAATTTTCACCACCCTCTGCAATGCTTTCCGGTCGGAGACAGAGCAGTTGCCATACCATACTGTGATACAGTTGGTAAGGATGCTCTCGATGGTGCAGCGGTCTTCTTGGAGTTAAGGGCTAGGTTGTTGTCAGCGCACCATGCTGCTAGGAGCTGGACCTCCTCCCTATAGGCCGACTCATCTTTGTTGCTGATGAGGCCAATCACCATTGTATCATCTGCATACTTGATGATGGTGTTAGTACCATGTACAGGTGTGCAGTCGTAGGTGAAGAGGGAGTAGAGGAGGGAGCTCAGCACACAGCCCTGTGGAACGCCCTGTGTTCAGGGTGAGGGTTGAAGAGGTGTGCTTGTCTAACCTAACAGACTGGGGTCTGTTGGTTAGAAAGTCCAGTATCCAGTTGCAGAGGGAGGGGTCGATGCCCAGGTCACCGAGTTTGGTGATCAGTTTAGAGGGTATGATGGTGTTGAATGCTGAGCTGTAATCGATGAACAGCATTCTTACGTAAGTTTCTCTGTTGTCGAGGTGGGAGAGGGCGGAGTGAAGTGCCGTTGAGATGGCATCCTCCGTACTCCTGTTCTTGTGGTAGGCAAACTGATAGGGATCCAACGTGGGGGGTAGGCAGCCTTTGAGGTGTGCCAGGACCAGCCTCTCGAAGCACTTAGTGATGATGGGAGTAAGTGCAACTGGGTGGAAGTCGTTGAGGCTTGCCACAGTTGAGTGTTTTGGCACCGGCACGATGGAGGTGGATTTAAGGCACGTGGGCACAACTGCTTGGGCAAGTGACAGGTTGAAGATGTCAGTCCAGACGTCTGTCAGCTGTGCAGCACAGGCCCTGAGGACGCGCCCGGGGATGCCGTCAGGGCCAGCAGCCTTACGTGCATTAGTCCTACTCAGTGCCACGTACACGTCGTAGCGGGTGAGTGTGAGGGGCTGGTGATCGGCAGGGAGCACCGCCTTGATGGCCATCTCTAGATTGTCCCTGTCAAAGCGGCCATAGAAGTGGATAAGCTCCTCAAGGAAGGAGGCGTTGCTGGATGTGGGGGTGGTGTTGGTGGGTCTAAAGTCCGTGATGGCCTGGATGCCTTGCCAACTGCGTCGGGGGTCGGAGTTGTTGTTGAAGTGTTCCTCAATCCTGAGCTTATGGCACTGCTTGGCCTTCTTGATGCCCCTCTTCAGGTTAGCCCTGGATGAACTGTAGGCTCGGGCATCGCCTGACCTGAAAGCGGTGTATCGTCCTTTCAACAGTAGCCTGACCTCGCTGTTCATCCATGGCTTCTGATTCGGGAATATGGTCACCCGTTTGAGGGAGGTGACACTGTTGATGATGGAGTTTATAAAGACCAGAACAGAGGATGTATAGGAGTCAATGTCCGTGTGGGAGTCAAGGGTGGCCTGGGCTGCAAACGCCTTCCAGTCAGTGTTTCCAAAACAATGCTGAAGTGTGGAGTCCGCCTCCTCTGACCAAACTTTAACTGTCCTCACAGTGGGTTTAACCCGTCTGATGAGTGGGGAGTACTTTGGAAGCAGGAACAATGAGAGGTGATCAGACTGTCCAAGGTGGGGAGGGGGATGGCTTTGTAAGCTTCAGCCATGTTTAACATCCACCACAGTGAGTCAACCAGGCACCTCCTCATTGTGATGGAAGGCAAAGGTCTTCAAGTCCTTGTCTCTTCCTTCCTTGTTCTCCCTCTGCGTTGAGGCAATCCAGGCTTTCGATGTTGGGCCCCCCGCAGGGTGATGGTAAGTCCCGCGGCCGAATCCGAGCTCCGCGAACGGGCCGGTTCAAACTCCGCGGCCCAAGGCGGACGAAGCTGCCACCCTTCAGTCCAGCGGACGAAGCTGTTGCGGGAGATCTGGAGAATCGGTCACCAACCTGGGACCTGCGAGCTCCCGATGTTGTCGTCCACTGGGCCGGCGGCCGAAGCCTCCGAAGCTCCGAAGTCTGGCCGCAGCCGCAGCGCCACCACAGCTCTGATGTCGGCCAGCTTCGCGATGGTGAGTCCTGGCTCTGCCTCCTGAGCCTCGAGGTCTGTCCCAGTTGGAGGCCGCCAGCTCCGCGATTAGGCGTCAGCGCAGACGGAGACGGAGACAGGTATACGACAAAGAAAAGGTCGCATCCCTCCGAAGGAAGAGACTAAAACAAGTTTCCCCCGCCCCACTCCCCCCCCCCACATATCTATCTATATACTTTTAAAACTGTGTGTGTGTGTGTGTGTGTGTGTCTGGGTGTATGTCATATTTTTGGCCTTTGATTCGTTACTCCGCCAAAACCAGATGCAAAAACGCCGAGATTTTTACCATTTCGCTAGCGATTTCACTTTTAGAAACATAGAAACATAGAAAAATAGAAAATAGGTGCAGGAGGAGGCCATTCGGCCCTTCGAGCCAGCACCGCCATTCATTGTGATCATGGCTGATCGTCCCCTATCAATAACCCGTGCCTGCCTTCTCCCCATATCCCTTGAGTCCACTAGCCCCTAGAGCTCTATCTAACTCTCTCTTAAATCCATCCAGTGATTTGGCCTCCACTGCCCTCTGTGGCAGGGAATTCCATAAATTCACAACTCTCTGGGTGAAAAAGTTTTTTCTCACAGTCTTAAATGACCTCCCCTTTATTCTAAGACTGTGCCCCTGGTTCTGGACTCGCCCAACATTGGGAACATTTTTCCTGCATCTAGCTTGTCCAGTCCTTTTATAATTTTATGTGTTTCTATAAAATACCCCCTCATCCTTCTAAACTCCAGTGATTACAAGTCTTTTCAATCTTTCCTCAAATGACAGTCCCGCCATCCCATGGATCAATCTCGTGAACCTACGCTGCACGGCCTCAATCACAAGGATGTTCTTCCTCAAATTAGGAGACCAAAACTGTACACAATACTCCAGATGTGGTCTCACCAGAGCCCTATACAACTGCAGAAGAACCTCTTTACTCCTATACTGAAATCCTCTTGTTATGAAGGCCAACATTCCATTAGCTTTCTTCACTGCCTGCTGTACCTGCACGCCAACTTTCAGTGACTGGTGTACAAGGACACCCAGGTCTCGCTGTACCTCCCCCTTACCTAATCTAACCCCATTGAGATAATAATCTGCCCCCTTGTTTTTGCCGCCAAAGTGGATTACCTCACATTTATCTATATTATACTGCATCTGCCACTGCATCTGCCCACTCGCTCAACCTGTCCAGGTCACCCTGCAACCTCCTAACATCCTCTTCACTTTTACATTCGCTCATCCACTCCTCATTAAATTTAGTCATTTTTCTGTACACATTTTTAATAAAATCCTTCCCCCCCCACTCACTCATTTTTTCGCCTCACGCTGGCCACCTTCTCATAGCGTGCCCCACGCGACCATAACGGCTGCTGCCGCACGGCTCTCCTCCACTCCCCCCCCACCGGCCGGCCCTGTCACGCTGGCAGAAGCCAAAGATCGGCTGTTCCCCCGCTGCTTTTCGCCGTCCTCGCTGGCGGCCCGCATGCTTGCACTGTCCGAAAATCCCGCGCGTCAATGGCCTGTCGGCCCGCAGGCGCATTGAGGGCGTACGCAGCGTCTCAACATCGTACGCAGCGTCTTGACGGCGTACGCCTGGCCCGCAGGCTCACTCGGCATCACGCCCGCCCGCTCCACCCTCCCCACCCCTCCCCGTACACGCTGGCGGAAGCCACAGATCGGCTGGTCCCGCCGCTGCTTTTCGCTTGCGGCCCGCAGGCTCACTGGGGATCACGTCCGTCCGCCCTCTCCACCCTCCCCCCCTCCCCGTACTCGGGGTCTGAAGCGCCGAGGATGCGAGGCTCACTCTGAGGCCGACGGCTGCTGGGCGGCCCTACCCCTCTCCTCCCTCCCTTCTTAATATAATATCAATGGGGGTGGTTAGTGTGTGTGTGAGGGGTTGGTTAGTGTGTGTGTGACGCCTCAGGCCGCCCCCTCCCCTCGCAACCGCGCGTTGTGGGAACAGACCCAACGGGTCTGCACTTGGTCTAGTACACAACTAAAAATAAACTAAAAATACGTCCAACAAGACAAAAGAAAACAAAAATAAAGAGAAGGACAGACGGACTGCAGGCGAGCCGCAGCTGCTTGGGCATCGCCGCCACTTCCAGCAGAAGCAGGGATATGAAAGTAAGTTGTAAATGTATAAATGTATATAGACACAAAATGCTGGAGTAACTCAGCGGGACAGGCAGCATCTCTGGAGAGAAGGAATGGGTGACATTTCAGGTCGAGACCCTTCTTCAGACTGATGTCAGGGGAGTGGGACGGACAGAGATTGAATGTAGTCGGAGACAGTCAGACTGGTGGGAGAACTGGGAAGGGGGAGGGGATGGAGAGAGTGGGAAAGCAAGGGCTATCTGATCTTAGAGAAGTCAATGTTCATACCGCTGGGCTGTAAGCTGCCCAAGCGAAATATGATGTGTTGTTCCTCCAATTTGCGCTGGGCCTCACTCTGACAATGGAGGAGGCCTTGGACAGAAAGGTCAAATTGGGAATGCGAGGGGGAGTTAAAGTGCTGAGCAACCGGGAGATCAGGTAGATTAAGGCGAACTGAGCGGAGGTGTAAAGTGAAACGATCGCCAAGCCTGCGTTTGGTCTCACCGATGTAGGGAAGTTGACACCTGGAACAGCGGATACAGTAGATGAGGTTGGAGGAAGTGCAAGTGAACCTCTGCCTCATCTGGAAAGACTGTTTGGATCCTTGGATGGAGTCAAGGGGGGAGGTAAAGCGACAAGTGTAGTATTTACTGCGGTTGCAGGGGAAAGAACCTGGGGAGGGGGTGGGTTGGGTGGGAAGGGATGAGTTGACCAGGGAGTTATGGAGTGAACAGTCTCTGCGGAAAGCAGAAAGGGGTGGAGATGGGAAGATATGGCTAGTAGTGTGATCCCGTTGGAGGTGGCGAAAGTGTTGGAGGATTATATGCTGTATGCGACGGCTGATGGGGTGGAAGTTGAGGACAAGGGGGACTCTGTCCTTGTTGCAAATGGGGGGAAGTGGGAGTAAGAGCAGAGCTGTGGGATATCGAGGAGACCCTAGTGAGAGCCTCATCTATAATGGAAGAGAGAACCCCCGTTTCCTAAAGAGTGAGGACATCTCCAATGATCTAGTATGGAAACCTCATCCTGGGCGCAGATGCGGCATAGACTCCCTGATCAACTGACCTTTCTGTCCTGGGCCTCCATTGTCAGAGTGAGGCCCAGCGCAAATTGGAGGAACAGCACCTCATTTTTCGATTGGGTAGCTTACACCCGAGCGGTATCAACATTAACTACTCCAAATTCAAGTAACTTTTGCTTTCCCTCTCTCTCCATCCCCTCCCCCTTCCCAGTTCTCCCACCAGTCTTACTGTCTCTGACTACATTCTATCTTTGTCCCGCCCACTCCCCGATATCAGTCTGAAGAAGGGTCGCAACCCCAAACATCACCCATTCCTTCTCTCCAGAGATGCTGCCTGTCCCGCTGAGTTACTCCAGCATTTTGTGTCCACCTTCGATTTAAACCAGCATCTGCAGTTCTTTCCTACATATAAATGTATATAATAGATGATAGACAATAGGTGCAAGAGCAGGCCATTCGGCCCTTCGAGCCAGCACTGCCATTCACTGTGATCAGGGCTGAGCATCCACAATCAGTACCCCATTGAAACCATCCAGAGAATCGGCCTCCACTGCCTTCTGAGGCAGAGAATTCCACAGATTCACAACTCTCTGGATGAAAAAGTTTTCCTCATCTCCGTTCTAAATGGCCTACCCCTTATTCTTAAACTGTGGCCCCTGGTTCCAGACTCCCCCAACATCGGGAACATGTTTCCTGCCTCTAGCGTGTCCAATCCCTTAATAATCTTATGTTTCAATAAGATCCCCTCTCATCCTAAATTCCAGTGTATACAAGCCCAGTCGCTCCATTCTTTCAACATATGGCAGTCCCGCCATCCCGGGAATTAACATAGTGAACCTACGCTGCACTCCCTGAATAGCAAGAATGTCTATCCTCAAATTTTCGAGAGCAAAACTGCACACAATATTCCACGTGTGATCTCATCAGGGTCCTCTGCAACTACAAAAGGACCTCTTTGCTCCTATGCTCAACCCCTCTTGTTATGAAGGCCAACATGCCATTCGCTTTCTTCACTGTCTGCTGTACCTGCATGCTTACTTTCAGTGACTGATGTACAAGGACACCCAGATCTCATTGTACTTACCCTTTACCTAACCTGACACCATTTAGATAATAATCTGCCTTCCTGTTCTTGCCACCAAAGTGGATAACCTCACATTTATCCACATTAAACTGCATCTGCCATGCATCTGCCCACTCACCAAACCTGTCCGAGTCACCCTGCATCCTCATAGCATCCTCCTCACAGTTCACACTGTCACCCAGCTCCTTCATCTAAATCATTACTGTATATTGTGAATAGCTGCGCTCCCAGCACCGAGCCTTGTGGTACCCCACTAGTCACTGCCTGCCATTCTAAAAGGTACCCGTTAATCCCTACTCATTGTTTCCTGTCTGCCGACCAATTTTCTATCCTCTGGCTTCCCGCTCATCTTTGCTATGTTATACTTCTTCTCTTTTATTCTTATACTGTCCTTGACTTCCCTTGTCAGCCACGGTCGCCTCTTACTCCCCTTAAAATCTTTCTTCCGCTTTGGAATGAACTAATCAAAGTCAACGTCAAAGTATCCTTTATTGTCATTCAGACTTTTCAGTCTGAATGAAATTGTGAACCTTGCAGTCATAACATAGAATAAAATAACAGAACACACGATGAACACAGTTTAACATCCACCACAGTGAGTCTACCAGGCACCTCCTCGCTGTGATGGAAGGCAAAAGTCTTAAAGTCCTTGTCTCTTCCCTCCTTGTTCTCCCTCTGCATTGAGGCGATCCAGCTTTCGATGTAGGGATCCCGCTGGGTGATGGTAAGTCCCGCAGCCGAATCCCAGCTCCGCGAACGGGCCGGTTCAAACTCCGCAGCCCGGGGCAGACGAAGCTGCCACCATCCAGTCCAGCGGACGAAGCTGTTTTTGCGGGAGCTCCGGAGAACCGGTCACCAACCTGCGAGCTCCCGATGTTGGAGGCCACCAGCTCCGCGATTAGGCCTCAGCGCAGGCGGAGACGGAGATACGACAAAGAAAAGGTCGCATCCCCCGAAGGAAGAGACTAAAAACAAGTTTCTCCCACCCCCCACACATACATAACTAAAATAAACTGAATTAAACTAAAACAACAGGACAAAAGAAAACAAAAAAAAGAAAAGACAAACGGACTGCAGGCGAGCCGCAGCTGCAGGGCAGCGCCGCCACATCCGGACTCCTTCTGCACCTTCTGTATTATTCCCAGAAATACATTGTTGTTCCACTGTCATCCCTGCTCGGGTATCTTTCCAGTCAACTTTTGCCAGCTCCTCCCTCATGCCTCCATGGTCCCCTTTACTGACACTTCCAATTTTCCCTTCTCCCTCTCAAATTGTAGAGTAGAACTTATCATATTATGGTCACTACCTCCTAATGGCTCCTTTACCTTGAGTTCCCTTTATCAAATCTGGTTCATTACACAACACAAAATCCAGAATTCCATTCTGCCTGATAGGCTCCAGTGCAAGCTGCTCTAAGAATCCATCACAGAGGCACTCTACAAACTCCCTTTCTTGGGGGCCAGTGCCCAGTCCACCAGTGCGGTGAGGTCAATGGCTGGGGAGGCACTGGCTAGTATCTGTGGCCCGGCCCTCCCTGTATTGAGAGGGGTGGAGCCGGGGCTGTGTGCGTGAAGCACGGCGACTGGAGGGCCGGGAGCATTGCCCCGCAGGGCCGGCCTTAGGAGGTGCGGGGCCCAATTGGGAACAATTTTGGGGAGCCCCAGGTTCCCAGCCAAGGTCTGCAGAATCATAGAAATACAAATAAAGTCTATTATAGACTTTATATCTCTATGGTAGATTGGAAAGTAATCAAAATGTGCGCTTAAACAGTGCCTGCGAGTTAATGGACCAAACAGTTCTAAGCTACATTTTAATATAAAATTGCATACATGTAAGCCCACAAGTAACAAACAAAATGTGTAGATCGCCTCTGAAAAGTACATAGTTACAATACCACTTGTGTTAGTGACTGTGAAATGAAAAAAAAGCTATTTAATTAACTAGATCCTGGCAAACCAATGACTGTTGGCGAAAAACCATCGGACATAACACTGAACTTTACTAGCCAATACTGTTATTTGCACTTTATCAGTATATTGACCATTGTGTATATATTTATAGAATGCCTTGTAGGAAATGCCTAATATGTTCTGTTGTGCTCAAGCAAAGCAAGAATTTCATTGTCCTACCAGGGACACATGACAATAAACTCACTTGACTTGACTGAAAACCAAGTGTGTGTGTGTGTGTGTGTGTGTGTGTGTGTGTGTGTGTGTGTGTGTGTGTGTGTGTGTGTGTGTGTGTGTGTGTGTGTGTGTGTGTGTGTGTGTGTGTGTGTGTGTGTGTGTGTGTGTGTGTGTGTGTGTGTGTGTGTGTGTGTGTGTGTGTGTGTGTGTGTGTGTGTGTGTGTGTGTGTGTGTGTGTGTGTGTGTGTGTGTGTGTGTGTGTGTGTGTGTGTGTGTGTGTGTGTGTGTGTGTGTGTGTGTGTGTGTGTGTGTGTGTGTGTGTGTGTGTGTGTGTGTGTGTGTGTGTGTGTGTGTGTGTGTGTGTGTGTGTGTGTGTGTGTGTGTGTGTGTGTGTGTGTGTGTGTGTGTGTGTGTGTGTGTGTGTGTGTGTGTGTGTGTGTGTGTGTGTGTGTGTGTGTGTGTGTGTGTGTGTGTGTGTGTGTGTGTGTGTGTGTGTGTGTGTGTGTGTGTGTGTGTGTGTGTGTGTGTGTGTGTGTGTGTGTGTGTGTGTGTGTGTGTGTGTGTGTGTGTGTGTGTGTGTGTGTGTGTGTGTGTGTGTGTGTGTGTGTGTGTGTGTGTGTGTGTGTGTGTGTGTGTGTGTGTGTGTGTGTGTGTGTGTGTGTGTGTGTGTGTGTGTGTGTGTGTGTGTGTGTGTGTGTGTGTGTGTGTGTGTGTGTGTGTGTGTGTGTGTGTGTGTGTGTGTGTGTGTGTGTGTGTGTGTGTGTGTGTGTGTGTGTGTGTGTGTGTGTGTGTGTGTGTGTGTGTGTGTGTGTGTGTGTGTGTGTGTGTGTGTGTGTGTGTGTGTGTGTGTGTGTGTGTGTGTGTGTGTGTGTGTGTGTGTGTGTGTGTGTGTGTGTGTGTGTGTGTGTGTGTGTGTGTGTGTGTGTGTGTGTGTGTGTGTGTGTGTGTGTGTGTGTGTGTGTGTGTGTGTGTGTGTGTGTGTGTGTGTGTGTGTGTGTGTGTGTGTGTGTGTGTGTGTGTGTGTGTGTGTGTGTGTGTGTGTGTGTGTGTGTGTGTGTGTGTGTGTGTGTGTGTGTGTGTGTGTGTGTGTGTGTGTGTGTGTGTGTGTGTGTGTGTGTGTGTGTGTGTGTGTGTGTGTGTGTGTGTGTGTGTGTGTGTGTGTGTGTGTGTGTGTGTGTGTGTGTGTGTGTGTGTGTGTGTGTGTGTGTGTGTGTGTGTGTGTGTGTGTGTGTGTGTGTGTGTGTGTGTGTGAAAGAAGGGAAGGAGGGAAGGAGAGAAGGGAAAAGATAGGGAGGAAGGAGGGAGGGAAGGAGAGAAGGGCGGGATGGAAGGAGAGAAGGGAGGGAGGGAAGAATGGAAGGGAGAGAGGGAAGGGAAGAGGTGAAGGGAGGGAGAGGGCCAGCGGCGGGTTTCCGGGGTCCGGGCGAACACGTGTGAGCTGAGGCCGAGGTTTGTAAACGTTGCTCCAAACCCCGGCCGCGTCTCCCCAGGGAGAGAGAGAGGTGGAGCAGGGGCTGTGTGCGTGAAGAACGGCGACTGGAGGGATGGTAGCGCTGCCCTGGGACCGTGAGGGACCTCCCCCTCTCACCCTTCTCCATTCCCCCTCCCCGTCTACACCTTGCTTCCCCCTCCACCCCTCTACTCTCTCTCTCCACCCCTCTCTCCCCCTCCACCCGGGGTAGATCTATCCGAGCCGAGAGTACATTACTCCAGCACGGGGCCCAATTGGGAGCTCTCAGCGGCCCAGAGCCTCCAAATCGGCCGCTACAAATCAATGAATCAACCTACCAGTCAGCGCCGCCCGCGGCTGGAAAGTCAGCGCTGCCAGCGGTGGAATCCAGTGCTGCGCCGCCGCTGCTGAAGATAGTTAATGTGGAGGGAGAGTGAGGTAGCGTCAATTACGTGGGCTGAGCCGACGTAATTGACGCTTGCTCTCCCTCCACTGGGATCAAGACACACCCCCTCAGTGAGGCAGATGTGATCGCTGCCTCCCCTGGTGCTTTTTCATTGCAGTTTTATGTCGATACCAGCGAGCACAAATATAATATAATTATATGTGAAATAAGTTACCTGGACTATGGAAGGTGAGGACATGTAATGAAGGGGTTTACAAACATTACATTGGTGACATACAGAGAGATAGTAACAGGCACACGCTTATTGCCCGTGCTCCATGCAGTTTCTGAGGGATTGCGCAATCAGAGGGGAGGCTCAGCTCGTCGCTGCCTCACCTCTCATCTCTCCCTGTATTTGCAGCGGAGCTGCGCAAATTTGGCGATTTTTACTATATAAAATGATTAGATTCATATAGAAATGACATTTATAACACAGATCAGTGGAAAAATCTTTATATTTCTTTTATTTTATTATTATTTTTCTTTGCTTTTCTTAACAGCTATTTTCATTGGGAGTACGACAGGTGAGGCTCTGCATCCCCTGCCTCCCCTGTCTCCCCTGACCGCACGTCCCTGCAGTCTACCTGCATGTTGAAATCTTCCATAACCACCGTAGCATTACCTTTGTAACATGCCAATTTTAACTCTTGATTCAACTTGCACCCCATATCTAGGCTACAGTTTGAGGGCATGTAGATAACTCCCATTAGGATCTTTTTACCCTTACAATCCCTCAGTTCTATCCATACTGACTCTACATCTCCTGATTCTATGCCACCCCTCGCAAGGGACAGAATTTCATTCCTTACCAACAGAGCTACCCCACCCCCTCTGCCCACCTGCCTGTCTTTTCGATAGGACGTATACCCTTGAATATTCAGTTCCCAGCCCTGGTCCTCTTGCAGCCATGTCTCTGTAATTCCCACAACATCATACTTGCCAATTTCTAACTGAGCCTCAAGCTCGTCCACTTTATTTCTTATACTTCGCACATTCATATACTTTAACTTTGGTATTTACCTCCCCTCTCACACCGGTCACTATTGCCCCTGACCATACTCTCTTACCCTTCTCGAACTTAATTTGGGAGTCTCTTGTAACTTTTCCTGTACTCACTTCCCCTTTAACTCCATCTTTATACTCCCAATTTGTCAACCCCTCCCCCCCACTATTTAGTTTAAACCCGCACATGTAGTCCTGGCAAACCAGCCTGCCAGAACGTTGGTCCCCCTCCAGTTAAGGTGTAACCCGTCACTTTTGTACAGGTCACCCCTACCTCCCCGGAAGAGATCCCAGTGGTCTATAAATCTAAATCCTTGCTCCCTGCACCAGCCCCTCAGCCACACATTCAGATCTCCTATCTACCTGTTCTGTCCTCACTAGCGCGAGGTGCTGGAAGCAATCCGGAGATAACCACCCTAGAAGTCCTGCTTTTCAGTCTTCTTCCTAACTCTCTAAACTCACGTTGCAGAACCTCCTTCCTCTTCTTCCCGAAGTCGTTTGTGCCCACACGCACAACTACTTCCGGCTGCTCACCCTCCCTCTCGAGGATGTTCTGGTCGGTCCGAGACACCTTGAACCCTTGCACCAGGGAGGCAACAGACCATCCTCGATAGGTTGAGCAAGTGTGTGTGAGCAAAAATGGTGTATAAAATGGCAAAATGAGAAAGGCAATATTTTCTAAATGGTGACATGAGGAATTAGGGGTGCTAGAATCAAGAGCGCCAGAGTAATTCAGCGGGTCAGACAGCATTTTTGGAGAACATGGATAGGTGACGTTTAGAATTGGGACCCTTCTTCAGACTGTTTGTAGTTGGGGAGAAAAAACTGGAAGAGAGGAGGGCAGGACAATGTCTGGCGAGTGACAGGATGAATAAATGTGAATGAAGGAACTGCAGATGCTGGACTACACGTCTGAAGAAGGGTCTCAACCTGAAACGTCACCCATTCCTTCTATCCAGAGATGCTCCCTGTCCTGCTGAGTTACTCCAGCATTTTGGGTCGATCTACACTTCCTCCCACCCTTTATCTTTTAAAGACTCTTACTCCCAGTTCCTCCATCTCAGCCACATCTGTTCCCAAGATGAGGTGTTTCATACGAGACATTGGAGAAATGCTCATTCTTTAAGGAATGGGGACTCCCCCTTCTATCATATATGAGGCCCTCACACGCGTGTTCTCTATATCCCGTAGTTCCGCTCTTGCTCCCCCTCCCCCCAGTCGCAACTGGGTGAGGCAGACATTTACTTGCACCTCTTCCAACCTCATCTATTGTATCCGGTGAGTGTTCCCAGTGTGGGTTCCTATATATCTGCAAGACCAAGCGATCGTTTCGCTGACATCTTGGCTCAGTCTGCCTTGGCCTACGCGGTCTCCCGGCCCCTCCCAGAATGCCACAGTTAGACGGGATTAGACAATAGGTGCAAGAGTAGGCCGTTCGGCCCTTCGAGCCAGCACCGCCATTCATTGTGATCATGGCAGATCTGGTGTTGAGGCTGCAATCAGATTATCCATGATTGTATTAAATAGTGGAGTAAACCTGAGGCTTGAATGGCCTCTTCCTATGGCTATTCCATCTGTTCATAGGTTCCTTAGAGACTTAGACTTGGACTTAGTCTAAGTGTAGAAACGGATCCTTCGGCCCAACTTGCCTACACCGGCCAATATATCCCAGCTACGCTAGTCCCACCTGCCGGCATTTGGCCCATATCCCTCCCAAACTGTCCTATCCATGTACCTGTCTAACTTTTTCTAAACCTGTCTAACGGTTTCTTAAACTAAAGTCCTGTTCCTGTATCTTCTAATTCTCCCTGCAATCTTTCTTTTTTACACTCCCATTCATCTGAACTACTTCTCAAGTTTCCTCATTGCTGTACAATTGTACCTTGTAAACATGAAATGTGGAGCAAAGGGTAGAGCAATCATCCCACTGGCCACGTTCCCAGCCATTGCTCAGGTTTAATGCGTTGAGCATTGTGCAGTCCACATGTTTCCAATCATTTCTCCCTCAGCCAAGTTACAGCAGGATCTTATTACAAAGAGCCCACTGGCCAAATTCTGAAACAAACAAGAGATCATATTTTATTTATAAAACGGCTCTGCCTTGCGTGACTGTAGCATTATTGCTTTCCTGGGCTTAACCAGTGATTCATTTTGAGGCAGAATTCAGTCTTTCTTCTCCCGTCCCATTGAAAATTCCATCCTGACAACTGCCTCGGATGCTCAATAAATGGTGATAGAGTGATAGTGATAGCGATAGTCATAGAGTCATAGTGATAGAGTGATAGTGTCATATAGTGATAGAGTGATACAATGTGTAACCGGCCCTTCAGCCCAACTTGCCCACACTGGACAACATGTTCCAGCTACACTAGTCCTACCTGCCTGTGTTTGGTCCATATCCCTCCAAACCTGTCCTATCCATGTACCCAACTAACTGCTTCTTAAATGTCACAATAGTCCCAGCCTCAACTATCTCTTCTGGCAGCTTGTTCCATCCACCTACCACTCTTTGTGTGAAAACGTTACCCCTCAGATTCCTATTAAATCTTTTCCCCATCACCTTAAACATATGTTATGTGGTCCTCGATTCACCTACTCTGCATCTATCCGGTCTATTCTTCTCATGATTTTATATACCTCAATAAGATCTCCCCTCATCCTCCTGTATTCCAAAGAATAGAATCCCAGCCTACCTCTGCCTATAGCTCAGACCCTCTAGTCCTGGCAACATCCTTGTAAATCTTCTCGGAACCCTTTCCACCTTGACATCTTTCCTATAACACGGTGCCCAGAACTGAACAACACTCTCTATGTGGCCTCACCATAGTCTTATACAATTGCAACAAGACCTCCCAACTTCCATACTCAATACTCTGGCTGATGAAGGCCAATTTCCCAAACACCTTTTTCATCACCCTATCTACCTGTGATTTCACCTTCAAGGAACCATACATCTGCATCCCTAGATCCCTCTGCTCTACAACAGTCCCCAGAACCCTACCACTCACTGTGTAAGACCTACCCATGTTAGACTTCCCAAAATACAATACCTCACATTTCTTTGTATTAAATTCAATCAACCATTTCACAGCCCACCTGGCCAATCGATCAACATCCTGCCGCAAATGTTCACAACCATCTTCACTATCTGCAAAACCACCCACTTTTGTATCATCTTCTGATATGAAGTACTTATGTCCACCCAGTCATGGCCACAGTTTGAGAGTCATGTACTCTTACAATCTAGAAACAGGCCCTTCGGCCCACCATATCCACTGCGACTCATCTGAACTAATCCTATTAACCAGCACTTGGTCAGTGGCCAATGATGCCTTGCTGATTCAAGTCTGTCCACATTAAATGTTGTGAGAATATCTGTCTCCACTGTTCCACATTCTAAGCACCTTCTGAGTGTCAGAGCATGGAAACCGTCTCCGCTGCCCATCAGTCATATGATTCATCCCCTATTTTGTTCTCTATTCATGCCACCAGACTCCACCTGCACACGAGGAGCAATTAACAGTGGCAAGTCTCATGACTAAAATGTTCCCATCCCATTCTCCTGCCTTCTCCTCATAACCTCTGACACCTGTACTAATCAAGAATCTATCTATCTCTGCCTTAAAAATATCCACTGACTTGGCCTCCACAGCCTACTGTGACAAAGAATTCCACAGATTCACCACCCTCTGACAAAATAAATTTCACCTTATCTCCTTCCTAACAGAACGTCCTTTAATTCTGTTTAAGTAAGAACTGCAGATGCTGGAAAAATCGAAGGTAGATAAAAAAGCTGGAGAAAGTCAGCGGGTGAGGCAGCATCTATGGAGAGAAGGAATAGGCGACGTTTCGGGTCGAGACCCTTCTTCAGACTGATGCCGGGGGGGGCGGGAAAAAGAAAGGAAGCGGCGGAGACAGTAGACTGTGGGAGAGCTGGGAAGGGGGAGGAGAAGGAGGGAGAAAGCAGGGACTACCTGAAATTGGAGAAGTCAATGTACTCCCCTGGTACTTTCCCTTCAACGACAAGAAATGCTACACTTGTCGCTTTACCTCCCCTCTTGACTCCATCCAAGGACCCAAGCAGTCTTTCCAGGTGAGGCATAGGTTCACCAGCACCTCCTCCAACCTCATCTACTGCATCCGTTGTTCCAGGTGTCAACTTCTCTACATCGGCGAGACCCATCGCAGGCTCGGCATTCGCCCAACACCTCCGCTCAGTTCGTACTAACCAAACTGATCTCCCGGTTGCTCAGCACTTCAACACCCCCTCCCATTCCCAATCTTACCTTTCTGAGCTGGGCCTCCTCCACTGTCAGGTGGAGGCCCAGTGCAAATTAGAGGAACAGCACCTCATATTTCGCTTCGGTAGTTTACACCCCAGCGGTATGAACATTGGCTTCTCTAATTTTAGATAGCCCTTGCTTTCTCCCTCCTTCCCCGCCCCCTTCCCAGTTCTCCCACATCCTACTGTCTCTGCCTCTTGCTTTCTTTTTCTCGCCACCCCCCCGACATCAGTCTGAAGAAGGGTCTCGACCCAAAACGTTGCCTATTCCTTCTCTCCATAGATGCTGCCTCACCCGCTGAGTTTCTCCAGCATTTTTTGTCTACCTTCGATTTTTCCAGCATCTGCAGTTCTTTCTTAAACATTCTGTAGCAGAAGGTTACCCTCCTCTCCATCAATATCACCATTTTTGGTCATTGACACACTTGTTAATCATACCTCTCATGTTCACATCCAAGTCATCAATGTAAGTAACAAGCCATACTGATCCTAGCACCATTCCCCATGGTAGCTAGAACATAGAACATTATAGCACAGAACAGGCCCTTTGGCCCACAATGTCTGTGGTGAACATAATGCCAACACCAACTCTTACCTTCCTGCATGTAATTATTATCCCTCAATACCCTGCACATCCATTTTTGCCTATCCAAAAACTGTTAAATGTCAATATCGTATCCTCCTCAGGCACCAGCCCTGGCAGCTTGTTCCAGGCACTCTCCACACGGTGTTATAAACATGTTCTGCACATCTTCCTTAAAGATTGCCCCTCTGACCTTATAGCTACGCACTCTGGGGAACATGTTATGACTGTCTACCCTATCTGTGCCTCTCATTATTTAATATATGTCTATCACATTTCCCTGCAAGGTATAGCTTGCCAGAGAAAACAATCCAAGTCTGTCCAACCTTTCCCTGTAGCTAAGACCCCCCTAATCCAGGGATCATTCTGGTAACAACAATAAACCTCCCCTGCACCATTTCCAAAGCCTTCACATCCTTCTAGTAATGGGGTGACCAGAAATGCACACAGCCTGACCACAGTCCTACAAACCTGCATTATGATTTCCTGACTCTTACACTCAACCAATGAAGGCAAGCATATCAAATGTCTTCTTTACTACTCTATCTACTTTTAATGTCACTTTCAGGGTGTTATGGACTTGGAACCCAAGATCCCACTATACACAAATGCTGCTAAGGGTCTTGCAATTAATTGTATATTTTACTTTTACTGTCAACCTCCCAAAGTGCAACACCTCAACTTGCTTGGATTACCATTGATTACCATTGGCAACTCCTCAAAAAACTCAACCAAGTTAATAAACCATAACCTGCCATGCACATGCTGACTGTCCCTAATTAGGCCATTCTTTTCCAAATGGGAGTAAATCATATCCTGAAGTATCCCAAAACCTTCACTAACACTGATATGAGGCTCACTGACCAATAATTCCCTCGATTCTCTCTATCTCCCTTATAAAAACATAGAAACATAGAAAACAGGTGCAGGAGGAGGCCATTCGGCCCTTCGAGCCAGCACCGCCATTCATTGTGATCATGGCTGATCGTCCCCAATCAATAACCCGTGCCTGCCTTCACCCCATATCCCTTAACTCCACTAGCCCCTAGAGCTCTTTCTAACTCTCTCTTAAATCCATCCAGTGATTTGGTCTCCACTGCCTTCTGTGGCAGGGAATTCCACAAATTCACAACTCTCTGGGTGAAAAAGTTTTTTCTCTCCTCAGTTTTAAATGGCCCCCACTTTATTCTAAGACTGTGGCCCCTGGTTCTGGACTCGCCCAACATTGGGAACATTTTTCCGGCATCTCGCTTGTCCAGTCCTTTTATAATTTTATATATTTCTATAAGATTACCCCTCATCCTTCTAAACTCCAGTGAATACTAGCCTAGTCTTTTCAATCTTTCCTCATATGACAGTCCCGCCATCCCAGGGATCAATCTCGAAACTCTGGAACTCTCTGCCACAGAGGGTGGTTGAGGCCAGTTCATTGGCTATATTTAAGAGGGAATTAGATGTGGCCCTTGTGGCTAAAGGGATCAGGGGGTATGGAGAGAAGGCAGGTACGGGATACTGAGTTGGATGATCAGCCATGATCGTATTGAATGGCGGTGCAGGCTCGAAGGGCCGAATGGCCTACTCCTGCACCTATTTTCTATGTATCTATGTATCTATGTATCTATGAAAACCTATCCTCAATCACAAGGATGTCCTTCCTCAAATTAGGAGACCAAAACTGTACACAATACTCCAGATGTGGTCTCACCAGAGCCCTATACAGCTGCAGAAGAACCTCTTTACTACTATACCCGCAACTACAGCTGCGTCCGCTGGACTGGAGGGCGGCAGCTTCGGCCACCCCGGGCCGCGGAGTTTGAACCTGCCCGTCGCGGACGGAGCACGGATTCAGCCGCGGAACTGACTTACCATCACCCGGCGGGGTCACAACGTCAGAAGCCTGGATTGCCTCAGCGCAGAGGGAGAACAAAGAGGGAAGAGACAGAGACTTTAAGACTTTTGCCTCCATCACAGTGAGGAGGTGCCTGGTGAACTCACTGTGGTGGATGTTAATTTGTGTTTATTGTGTGTTTTGTTATTTATTATATGTATGACTGCAGGCAACGAAATTGCGTTCAGACCGAAAGGTCTGAATGACAATAAAGGAATCTAAGTCTAAATCCTCTTGTTATGAAGGCCAACATTCCATTAGCTTTCTTCACTGCCTGCTGTATCTGCAGGCCAACGTTCAGTGACAGGTGTACAAGGACACCCAGGTTTCGCTGTACCTCCCCCTTACCTAACCTAACCCCATTGAGATAATAATCTGCCCCCTTGTTTTTGCTGCCAAAGTGGATAACCTCACATTTATCTATAAATAATTTATCTTAAATAAGAGAACATTCCAGTTGTTGCTCCCCAGTCCTCAGGGACCTGGCATGTACAGTAGCTAAAGTAAATGCAAAGATCTTTGTCAAACCTCCTGCAATCTCCTCTCTTGTCGCTCTCAATAATCCGGGATAAATCCCATCTCTTGGAAAATTATCCACCTTAACGATCTGCAAGAACGCCAACACCTCCTCCTTCTTAATCTTAAACTGCCCTTGCATATTAGTATTCTCCCCACTTTGTTCGTCAGACATGATCTCCCATCGAAAATAATCTGTGCGATCCTTCATCAATCCTTCCCTTTCCAAATTGATCCTGTCCCTTAGAATGTTTTCTAAAATGTCTCCAGCATTGAGATTAGAAACATAGAAACATAGAAAATAGGTGCAGGAGTCGGCCATTCGGCCCTTCGAGCCTGCACCGCCATTCAATATGATCATGGCTGATCATCGCTAGAATTTAGGAGATTGAGAGGGGATCAAGGGATCAGGGGGTATGGAGAGAAGGCAGGTATGGGATACTGAGTTGGATGATCAGCCATGATCATATTGAATGGCAGTGCAGGCTCGAAGGGCCGAATGGCCGACTCCTGCACCTATTTTCTATGTTTCTATGTTTCTAATCTCAATGCTGGAGACATTTTAGAAAACATTCTAAGGGACAGGATCAATTTGGAAAGGGAAGGATTGATGAAGGATCGCACAGATTATTTTCGATGGGAGATCATGTCTGACGAACAAAGTGGGGAGAATACTAATATGCAAGGGCAGTTTAAGATTAAGAAGGAGGAGGTGTTGGCGTTCTTGCAGATCGTTAAGGTGGATAATTTTCCAAGAGATGGGATTTATCCCGAGTTATTGAGAGCGACAAGAGAGCATTCATAGCAATGAACTGGCCTCAACTACCCTCTGTGGCAGAGAGTTCCAGAGATTCACCACTCTCTGTGTGAAAAAGTTTTTCCTCATCTCGGTCTTAAAGGATTTCCCCCTTATCCTTAAGCTGTGACCCCTTGTCCTAGACTTCCCCAACATCGGGAACAATCTTCCTGCATCTAGCCTGTCCAACCCCTTAAGAATTTTGTAAGTTTCTATAAGATCCCCCCTCAGTCTTCTAAATTCCAGCGAGTACAAGCCGAGTCTATCCAGTCTTTCCTCATATGAAAGTCCTGACATCCCAGGAATCAGTCTGGTGAACCTTCTCTGTACTCCCTCTATGGCAAGAATGTCCTTCCTCCGATTAGGAGACCAAAACTGTACGCAATACTCCAGGTGTGGTCTCACCAAGACCCTGTACAACTGCAGTAGAACCTCCCTGCTCCTATACTCAAATCCTTTTGCTATGAATGCTAACATACCATTCGCTTTCTTCACTGCCTGCTGCACCTACATGCCCACTTTCAATGACTGGTGTACCATGACACCCAGGTCTCGTTGCATCTCCCCTTTTCCTAATCGGCCACCATTCAGATAATAGTCTACTTTCCTGTTCTTGCCACCAAACATTTATCCACATTATACTGCATCTGCCATGCATTTGCCCCCTCACCCAGCCTATCCAAGTCATCTTGCAGCCTCCTAGCACCCTCCTCACAGCGAACACTGCCCCCCAGCTTCGTGTCATCCGCAAACTTGGAGATGTTGCATTCAATTCCCTCGTCCAGATCATTAATATATATAGTAAATAGCTGAGGTCCCAGCACTGAGCCTTGCGGTACCTCACTAGTCACTGCCTGCCATTCTGAAAAGGACCCGTTTACTCCTACTCTTTGCTTCCTGTCTGCCAGCCAGTTCTCTATCCACATCAATACTGAACCCCCAATACCGTGTGCTTTAAGTTTGTATATTAATCTCTTATGTGGGACCTTGTCGAAATCCTTCTGAAAGTTCAGATATAACACATCCACTGGTTCTCCCTTATCCACTCTACTAGTTACATCCTCGAAAAATTCTATAAGATTCGTCAGACAAGATTTACCTTTCATAAATCCATGCTGACTTTGTCCATTGATTTCACCATTTTCCAAATGTGTTGCTATCCCATCTTTAATAACTGACTCCAGCATTTCCCCACTACCGATGTTAGACTAACTGGTCTGTAATTCCCCGTTTTCTCTCTCCCTCCCTTTTTAAAAGTGGGGTTACTTTAGCTACCCTCCAATCATCAGGAACTACTACAGAATCTAAAGAGTTTTGAAAAATTATCACTAATGCATCCACTATTTCTGGGGCTACTTCCTTAAGTACTCTGGGATGCAGCCTATCTGGCCCTGGGGATTTATCGGCCTTTAATCCATTCAATTTACCTAACACCACTTCCCGGCTAACCTGGATTTCCCTCAGTTCCTCCATCTCATTTGACCCCCGGTCCCCTGCTATTTCCGGCAGATTAATAAAGTCTTCCTTAGTGAAGACAGAACCAAAGTAGTTATTCAATTGGTCTGCCATGTCCTTGTTCCCCATGATCAGTTCACCTGTTTCTAACTGCAAGAGACCTACATTTGTTTTAACTAATCTTTTTCTCTTGACATATCTATAAAAACTTTTGCAGTCAGTTTTTATGTTCCCTGCCAGTTTCCTTTCATAATCTATTTTCCCTTTCCTAATTAAACCCTTTGTACTCCTCTGCTGGACTCCGAATTTCTCCCAGTCCTCTGGTAGGCTGTTTTTTCTGGCTAATTTGTATGCTTCATCTTTTGTTTTGATACTATCCCTGATTTCCCTTGTTATCCACGGATACATAGATACATAGATACATAGAAAATAGGTGCAGGAGTAGGCCATTCGGCCCTTCGAGATTGCACCGCCATTCAATATGATCATGGCTGATCTTCCACTACCTTCCCTGATTTATTCTTTTGCCAAACTGGGATGAACAATTGTTGTAGTTCATCCATGCAGCCTTTAAATGCCTTCCATTGCATATCCACCGTCAACCCTTTAAGAATCAATTGCCAGTCTATCTTGGCCAATTCACGTCTCATACCCTCAAAGTTACCTTTCTTTAAGTTCAGAACCCTTTTCTGAAGTAATTATGTCACTCTCCATCCTAATGAAGAACTCAACCATATTATGGTCACTCTTGCCCAAGGGGCCACGCACAACAAGACTGCTAACTAACCCTTCCTCATTACTCAATATCCAGTCTAGAATAGCCTGCACTCTCGTTGGTTCCTCTACATGTTGATTTAGAAAACTATCCCGCATACATTCCAAGAAATCCTCTTCCTCAGCACCCCTGCCAATTTGATTCACCCAATCTATATGTAGATTGAAGTCACCCATTATAACTGTTTTACCTTTGTTGCACGCATTTCTAATTTCCTGTTTGATGCCATCCCCAACTCCACTACTACTGTTAGGTGGCCTGTACACAACTCCCACTAGCGTTTTCTGCCCCTTAGTGTTTCGCAGCTCTGCCCATATCAATTCCACATCCTCCAAGCTAATGTCCTTCCTTTCTATTGCGTTAATCTCCTCTCTAACCAGCAACGCTACCCCACCTCCTTTTCCTTTCTGTCTATCCCTCCTGAATATTGAATATCCCTGGATGTTCAGCTCCCAGCCTTGGTCACCCTGGAGCCATGTCTCCGTGATCCCAACTATATCATAGTCATTAATAGCTATCTGCACATTCAACTCATCCACCTTATTACGAATGCTCCTTGCATTGAGACACAAAGCCTTCAGGCTTGTTTTTACAACACTCTTACCCCTTATACAATTATGTTGAAAAATGGCCATTTTTGATTTTTGCCCTGGATTTGTCTGCCTACCACTTTTAGATGAACCAGTCTATAATTACCTCTTATCTTTCCACTCTTGTTGAATAGAGCTACCACACTTGCTGTCCTCCAGCATATCATCTATTAAGTATTTTCATCAGATACTTCATTATCACATGCAGCAGCCTGGGTGCCTCTTGGCTAGCCCTGTGAATGTATCCATCTTAACCATAAACAAAGGACTGGAGGAACCCAGCAGATCAGGCTGCATCTGTGGGGCATTCATGTGAGCATTCAATATTTCAGGCCGTGACCGGTCTCTGAAATGATAGAATGGAGGGGACAAAAACTATGCCCATTACAGCACCCCCACACATGTCTCATCATGCCCTGGGCAGCACCCCCACATATGTATGCGCCACCCACATGCCTCCATGCCCATGTCGGCACCAACCCCAGCCTCCACCCCCCCCCCCACCATAATTCCATGCCCATGTCTGCTCCTTCACGTCCATGTTGGTTTTGCGTACTGCCTGTCACCGCTGGCGATTCGTCAGCAGCCTCACTAGAAGGTCCAGCCACAAGAGCTCAATAACGACTCCAAGGTCAGATGCACTAATTGGCCTTAATAGACAATAGACAATAGGTGCAGGAGTAGGCCATTTGGCCCTTCGAGCCATTCAATGTGATTATGGCTGATCATCCCCAATCAGTACCCCGTTCCTGCCTTCTCCCCATATCCCCTGACTCCGCTATTTTTAAGAGCCCTATCTAGCTCTCTCTTGAAAGCATCCAAAGAACCTGCCTCCACCGCCCTCTGAGGCAGAGAATTCCACAGACTCACCACACTCTGTGAGAAAATGTGTTTCCTCGTCTCCGTTCTAAATGGCTTACTCCTTATTCGTAAACTGTGGCCCCTGGTTCTGGACTCCCCCAACATTGGGAACATGTTTCCTGCGTCTAGCGTGTCCAAACCCTTAACAATCTAATATGTTTCAATAAGTTACCCTCTCATCCTTTTAAACTCTGTAGTGTACAAGCCCAGCCGCTGACGTTGGATTATGGGCGAAGACGTCTACCATGTCATCAATCCAAGATCTCCAGACACACTAGGACCCCTTTTGATGAGTTTCCTGTACCGGACACCGTTTCGAGCACGTGCACCTGGACCTGGTCGGCCCACTCCCACCGGCAAGAAACTACACATATCAGCTCACTTGTGAAGACAAATAGCATCTTGCCTTTTTCACACAGAGTTGTGAATCTGTGGAATTCTCTGCCTTAGAAGGCAGTGGAGGCCAATTCTCTGGAGGCTTTCAAAAGAGAGTTAGATACTCTTTAAGATAGCGGAGTCAAGGGATGTGGGGAGAAGACAGGAGAGGGGTACTGATTGTGGATGATCAGCCATGATCACAGTGAATGGCGGTGCTGGCTCGAAGGGCCGAATGGCCTACTCCTGTACATATATTGTCTATCACAAGATAGCAAGATACTATCCCAATCATCAATATTTCAGCGGAAACAATAGCCCGCGCTTTCGTTGACCGATGGATTTCGGTCTTTGGGGTCCCAAGTACAATCACAACAGACCGAGGACCGCAATTCGTGTCTGTGCTGTTTCAAACACTAACCGACCTTTTACGTACGAACCGGATTCGAATGACTGCATATCATCCACAAGCGAACGGCCTGATTGAATGGCTCCATCGCCAGTTGAAATCCGCTCTGGAAGCTGGAGGAGACGTGTCGAACCTGAGTGAACAGTTGCCTCTGGTTCTGCTTGGCATTCATTCGTACGGCGGTGAAAGCAGACCTAGGATGTTTGTCGGCGGAAATGGTTTACGACATAACTCTGAAGCTGCCCGGAGAATTTGTCGAACCAATTCCCACGGACAGATCCTATGACCCAAACAGGTATGTCGACCGATTACGGCGCACTACGCAGCTACTCAGGCCGACACCAATGCGGCAAACACATAGATACATAGATACATAGAAAATAGGTGCAGGAGTAGGCCATTCGGCCCTTCGAGCCATTCGGCCATTCAATATGATCATGGCTGATCATCCAACTCAGTATCCCGTACCTGCCTTCTCTCCATACCCCCTGATCCCTTTAGCCACAAGGGCCACATCTAACTCCCTCTTAAATATAACCAATGAACTGGCCTCAACTACCCTCTGTGGCAGAGAGTTCCAGAGATTCACCACTCTCTGTGTGAAAAAGTTTTTTCTCATCTCGGTCTTAAAGGATTTCCCCCTTATTCTTAAGCTGTGACCCCTTGTCCTGGACTTCCCCAACATCGGGAACAATCTTCCTGCATCTAGCCTGTCCAACCCCATAAGAATTTTGTAAGTTTCTATGTTCCCCTCTCAATCTCCTAAATTCTAGCGAGTATAAGCCGAGTCTATCCAGTCTTTCTTCATATGAAAGTCCTGACAACCCAGGAACCCAAACACCTGCAATGGTCTACCTGCCTGCTGATCTCCAACGCTGCGCACATGTTTTGGTCCGACATGAAGCTGTCTGCCGACCTCTTCAGCAAGCATACGATGGCCCATACCAAGACATCAAACGTCTACCCAAGAGTTTTGTGATCAATCGGAACGGAAAAACGGACACTGTATCTGTCGACCTGTTAAAGCCTGCAGACGTCGAGAACCAACCGACTACCTCACCCACCGAACCGGCAAAGTCACAAGACCCCAACACTTCCTGTCAAAAACCTCCCACACTGCAGAACCAAACAAGATCAGCCAGACCGGTACGGGGCAGGACAAAGCCAGGCAGTCGCCACCTTGTGTGACTCGGTGGCTGAGGGGGGAGCTGTGGCGACTTCACGCCCACGTTGGTTTTGCGTACAGCCTGTCACCACTGGCAACTCGCCAGCAGCCTCACAAGAAGGTCCAGCCACAGGAGTTCAATAATAACTCGAAGGTCAGACGTACCAATTCGCCTTATCTGCACACAGGTTATGATTAGTGAGAATTAAGGTAAAAAGAAGCTTCTGGAATAAACAAGATGTCTGGCTCAGCTAAGTGTCGTTTGTTCTTTAATTTCTGTCGTGGGATTTAGTAGATTCTACAAAGCTCACCTCAACTCGACCTACACTGTGTCCTACACCTCTGCTACTCCCCAACAGCCTAAGTAAACATCCCATCTATCTATCATTCATATATTCATATTCATATATTCATATATTCTGTGTGTGTGTGTGGGGGGGGGGTGTTATTTTGCCTTTGAAACGTATCTCCTCGAAAACCAGATGCCGAAATGGGGAAATTTTTACATATTTCAGTAGAGATTTTCCTTGCGAGTTTAGAAATCCACTCCTCTGTACCTTTGATACATTATTTTCCTGACTTTTTTATTAAAATTGTTGACCAATCTGACTTTTTAAAAATCTGACCGCTGCCCAGCTGCTGTTACAATAACAGTGAAATTTTTACATCTTCATGTAGAAAATTTCCTTATAATTTCAAAAATTCAATCCTCTATGAATTTGATCAATTATTTTGCGAGATATTTACTAAAATTTATAACCAAACTGACATTTAAAAAAAATATTAAGGTTGCCCAGCTGCTGACCTCACAATGCCTTTGCACCTGGCTCAACTGCCCTCCTGGCCCCGCCTGGCCCTGCCCCCCCCCCCCACCACCCCCCCCCCCAGCCTGCCAGGTTGTAGATTCCATTGGTTTTCATTGAATTGAATTGAATTATTTGTCACTTAACATCACTAATTCTTAACATTAACTTTTAATTTCAAAGACAGTTAAAAAAAAAAAAAGTGCTAATTTCAATGACAGCTTAGATCGGACCTGCTGTGTGTGTGTGTCTGGAGGGGGAGGGGGATGGAGGGGTGGGGGGGGGAGGGAGGGGGAGGGAGGGGGAGGGAGGGGTGCGGGAGGTGGAGGGAGGGGGAGGGAGAGGGAGGAGGGGACGGGGGGTGGGGGGGATGGTTAGTGTGTGTGTGACGCGGCAGGCTGCTCCCCTGAATTCCACAGAGCTGCCGACAGCTTTCGTGCATGAGACGCGCACGGTTCATTTCCAGAACATTTTGAATGCGACGCACGGTTGCATTTCGCTCTCTCTGTCTCTCCCCCTCTCTCTCCTCCCATCTCTCTCCCCTCCTCCCCCACCCCCCCCCCCTCACCTACCCACCCTCTCCTCCTCCCCTCCACCCCCTCTCCCTCTGTCTCTTGCCCTTCTGTCTCTGTCTCTCTCTCTCTCTGTCTCTCCCCATTCTCTCTCTGCCCTCACTCTCTACCCCCCCCCCTCTCTAGACGCGCCTGCGAGTTGGGGGCTATGATTCAGTGGATAGGGTTATGGGGTAAAATGAGCAAATTAATAATATAAATATAATATGAAGAGGGGCAGTTAGTGTGTGTGGGGGGTTGGTTAGTGTAGATGATATATGCATGTGCCTTTAATATAGTGACCTCATCACTACTAACCACTCCCCACATCACAAGTATAACTACAACCTCCCCACCCACAGATCGCTCTCTAGTTCCTGTGACAGACCACGTACAGCTAGTGCAATATGTAATGCTCCAGTATGAATAAAGATAGTAAAGTAACGATGTGTCGTTAGAACATCTTTACATGGTGTCATACCTCTTACCTTGCGCCTCCTCTCTATCGGTTTATCATTTAGTTTTATCCCAGTTTTTTGTTTCCCCAACCTTCTCATTTCCTCGTTATGGCCACTTCTGCCCGTAAGCCTGATGTGCTCATTTTCGATTCTGACATTGCCCATCGATGGGATGTCTTCAAACGTGACTTTGAACACTATGTCACGATCGCTCATCCTGCCGCCACCCCAGAGCTCACAGCCTCTCTGCTTCTCAACTTGGCTGGTCCCGAGGCCCTGGCTCGCTCAGACTTCTTCGTCTACGCTGAGGGAGAATCAGCTCGGGACCCGGTATGTCTGGTGGCTAAGTTTAGTGCTATTTGTGACATTCCAACAAACTGCATCTTAGAACGTTTTAAACTGTTCGCGCGGCGTCAGCTCCCTGGGGAATCTGCAGAGAACTATGTCGCTGCGCTGGGGCACCTGGCCAGGCGGTGCCGCCTCAACACGTTGACCCCCGAGGAGATTATTAGGGATCTTCTGGTTTACGGTCTCCGCGACGATAAGCTCAGGGCCGAACTTTTGCGGAGGCCCGATCTGACTTTTAACGATGCAATGCACGCCACCCGCTTGGCTGAGGTTGTCACCTCGGCGGTGTCACCGGCTAACCATGAGATTAACCTTGCCAGCACTTCCAGCCGTCTGATGAACACGCCCCGGTCGCGACCCCCGGGGTCGCTCACTGCTCAAGGGGGACGTGCCCCGGGGTTCGGAACTGCTCCCGGGGGACGTGCCTGGCAAAGGTGCCCTAATTGTAACTTCACCACTCATCAATACAATGTATGCCCTGCCTTGGGTAAAACGTGTAATGTCTGCAAGAAATTGAACCATTTCGCTGCGGCCTGTCGTTCCCGTGGGAAGCCTTTCGCTGCTCCGAGGTGCATTTTAAACAACTTGGTACAAGCTGATAGTGAGCTCAGCTCCCCGTGCTATTTCGACGGACAGTCTGTATCTGAATCCGACTCCTCTCAGGGGGAGAACAGCCTGTTTACTGTGTGGGATGCACCTGCTATGATAACAGACCCTTCAGTGCGAGTAACTGTGAACAACTCGTCCTTCACTGCTAAGATTGATACCAGGGCGGTTGCGAACATTATGTCAACAACACTCTTCAAAAAGATAAGAACCAATGAGCAGGTTTTTTCTGACAGCTCAACTTTGCATGCTTACGGGGGAGGGGTCCTGACTCCTGTGGGAAAGGCTACGCTAAGCTGCTAGATACTGGAGTCCTCTCGGCCCCTCACCTTCTATCTCCTCGATGAAAAATGCATTACCCTGTTGGGTATCCAAGCATGCCAGGAAATGGTCCTGGTATCCTTCCACCATGACATTCACCAGGTGCAGGCCCTCATGGACCCGTTGGCCGAATACCCCGACCGCTTTGATGATGAGCTGGGCAAACTGCCCTGCAACTACAAGATTGCAGTAGACCGCAAGATCGAACCAGTGGTCAATGCACCTCACCGTGTCTCCTTCGCCATGAAAGCCAGAGTGGAGTCGACGCTACACAGCATGGTAAAAATGGGCATCCTAAAGGCGGTCATCGAGCCCACCAGGTGGGTCTCCAACATGGATGTTGCCGCGAAAAAGGACAAAAGCGAGATACGCATTTGCATCAACCCCAAAGACCTCAACCTGGCCATTAGACGCCCACACTACCCTATGAGAACGGTAGAGGAAGTCGCTGCACAGGTTGTTCCGGCAACGGTCTTTTCTGTCCTCGATGCCAAAAGCTCCTTCTGGCAAATACCACTTGACGAGCAGTCCTCCATCTTGACAACTTTCGCCACCCCCTTCGGCAGGTTTCGGTTTCTCCGAATGCCATTCGGAATCAACTCTGCCAGCGAGGTATTCCAACGGACAATGGAACAGCTGTTTTCCGATCTACCGTGCGCCATCATCGCTGACGACATCCTCGTTTACGGTAAGGATGTCGCCGAACACGACTTCAACCTCCGCCAGGTCCTAGACCGGGCCCGGGAAATCAACTTGAAACTGAACCCCAAGAAGTGCCGATTTCGCGTCCCGGAGGTCACCTATGTTGGACATGTATTCACCGCCGAGGGGCTGAAACCGGACCCGCAAAAAACGGCTGCCATTTCCAGGATGCCTTCTCCTACTGATGTGGCAGGCCTACAACGCTTCCTGGGCATGGTGAACTACCTGGGGAAGTTCATCCCCGACCTCAGCGAGCTCAGCGCTCCCCTGAGGGATTTGATAAAAAAGGACACGTCCTGGGTTTGGTTCCCCCACCACCAGAAAGCCTTCGACATCCTTAAATCCAAGCTAATCAGTACCCCCACACTCAAGTTTTTTGACCTGCAGCGTCCCATTGTCCTCACCTGCGACGCCTCTCAGTTCGGACTCAGTGCCGCCTGTCTCCAGGTCCATGACGGCCTACAGCTGCCTGTCTCCTTCGCATCCCGCACCATGACCGCCACCGAACAGCACTACGCGCAGATCGAGAAGGAGCTACTGGCCGTGGTGTTTGCCTGCTCCAAATTCAAAGACTACGTCCTGGGCAACACTTTCACCATTGAAACTGACCACCAGCCGCTTGTCACCATTCTCAACAAGTCGATCCATGTTGCCTCATTCCGCCTGCAGCGCATGATGCTGCAGCTCCAACGCTTCACTTTCAAGGTGGTTTATCGTAAGGGCAAGGACATGTTCGTGGCCGACACGTTGTCTCGCGCCCCGCTAACGTCCACCGTTCGCCACCCCTATGAGACGTCTGATCTGATGGTGCTCCAAGTGAATATCGTCCCTTCACAGCAGATGAAGTCCCTGGTTGAACACACTGCCAATGACCCTGCCCTGCAACAGCTTTCTGCCGTCATCCAGCGGGGCTGGCCCGACCGTCGTTCCGCGTTGCCGGCTGGCGCCGTGCCCTACTTCCTGCTCCGTGACGAGCTCGTACTACACGACGGCGTGGTGGTGAAGGGTCACAAGGTGGTCGTGCCTGCTGTACTGCACGACCACTATTTTCAGGTCGCTCACCGCGGACATCCTGGGGTCGAAGCCACCGTGTCTCACGCCCAGAGCCAGTTCTATTGGCCTGGTATGGCCCAATACATCCGGCAGAGGGTCTCCTCGTGTTCCACCTGCAATAGTCTCGCCCCCCACCAGCAGCGTCAGCCGCTTCTGCAGCAGCCTGCCCCCGAACTGCCCTCGATGGCGGTTACCGTCGACATTTTCGAGTGGCGGGGCAAACACTTCCTGCTTCTCGTTGACTCCTACTCCAGCTGGTTCGAGGTCGACCGGCTGCACTCCCTAACCTCTTCGGCCGTCATCGACAGGTTAGGCCATCATTTTGGCACTTTTGGCCCCCCGGAAAGCCTGCAGTCGGACAATGGCAGCCAGTTTACGAGCTCCGAGTTTAAAGCTTTCGCTTCCAGATGGAACTTCCACCATTTCACCAGCAGCCCGGAGTACCCGCAAAGCAACGGTCTGGCCGAGCGCGCCGTCCGCAGTGCAAAGAACTTGCTGGAACAATGTCGTTTATCCAACTCCGATTTCTATCTGGCCCCCCTCAACCTCCGCAACATCTCCCGCGACTCTGGCATGGGTTCCCCTGCTCAGCGGCTCATGTCTCGCGCTACCAGACTCCCGCTCCCTGTGGCCCAGTGCTCCCTCATACCGTCTGTCCTCACGCCTGCTGCTGTTCAGAAACGCATTGCCTTCAGGCACGATGTCCAGAAGCGTTCCCATGACAGGTCCTGCCGCCCGCTGCCGCGCCTCTTCCCCGGTCAGGTTGTCCGCATGCAGACCCCTTCCGGTCACTCCAAGCTCGCTACCGTCATCGGCTCTGCGGGGTCGCCCAGGTCTTATCTCGTCGACCATGCGGGAACCATTTACCGACGGTCCCGCCAGCACCTTCGGCTCGTCAACGAGCCGCGGCCGCCTGCCGCGGATCCCTTTGCTCCACCACTGCAGTTTCCGCATCCGGACGATGCTCTACCCGTCCTTCCTAACATGCAACGGTCTACACCACCTCAACTCCTTCCGTCCCACCCTACTCCGGCTAGTCCTCACTCGCCTGCCCGCGCTCTGCCCGCTCCTGATCCCGCATCACCTCCGGTTCTGATGCCGCGGTCTCCTCTGTCTCCTCCCGTGTCCCCCTTTCCGGTTCGTCTGTCCCCATCGGTGCTTCTTCTTCCTGCCGGAAGGGAGGATGGCGAGATGCGAACCCGGTCGGGACGTGTTGTCAAACTGCCGGTCCTCTATGGCGATTTTGTTTAACCGTCCTAGCGCATGAGCCGTGGTCGCCCTATCACTATTGTATTTGCCTGTCGTTTCCAAGGGGAAGGATGTAGATGATATATGCATGTGCCTTTAATATAGTGACCTCATCACTACTAACCACTCCCCACATCACAAGTATAACTACAACCTCCCCTCCCACAGATCGCTCTCTAGTTCCTGTGACAGACCATGTACAGCTAGTGCAATATGTAATGCTCCAGTATGAATAAAGATAGTAAAGTAACGATGTGTCGTTAGAACATCTTTACAGTTAGTGCGTGTGACACCGCATGCCGCCGCTCCCCCGCAAATACGCGTTGGGGGAACAGACCCAACGGGTCTACACTTGGTCTAGTATACTTTTAAAATCTGTGTGTGTTGTGGGTGTGTGTCATTTTGCCTTTGAAACGTATCTCCTCGAAAACCAGACGCAAAAACGTGGAGATTCTTACATATTTCGGTAGGGATTTATCTTATGATTTCAGAAATCCACTCCTCTCTAATTTGCTCAATTATTTCCCAGATTTTGAATAAAATTGTTGTCGAAACTCACTTAAAAAAAGATAATCACCGCTTGCCAGCTGCAGACGTCACAATGCCCACATGCCCACCAATCAAGGCCCACCTGCCTCCTGGCCCCGCCCCCCCGCTGTGGATTAATGCTGCTGCTGTCAACGCGCATGCGCAGTTTTCCACGGGGTACGTTACTCCATGCACCCCACCTCCCCCACGTTCTTCAAAAGGCGCAGAAAGAACGAGAATGTTCTGCAGCAAAGATCCTAGAGCTGCGCTCCGCTATAGGATCTTTGTTCTGCAGATCCGGAGGTGAGCGTCACTCACGCGCTGAAGGAGGTTCTCCTCACTATCGGCGCAGCTCGTGAAGCCCCGTCCCTCCCATCCCCCGCCCGCTCATTCCAGCTGTGGGTTTCCAGAGAGTCAGAAGCCGCTTCTGTCTCTCTCCGCATTTCACGGCGCACTCACTCGCCCGGATCCCCTCCACCCCCCCCCCCTCCCCCACCTCTTCTTCTCACCTCTCCCTCCCTCTCTCCCCTTTCCTCTCTACCCGTCACAGGGGACGGCCTCCTCTCCGGGGAGGCCCGATCTTCTGTCCCCGGCCCGGCTCTGTCACGCTGGTGGGTGCGCTTACCTTTGCGGAAGCCACGATCGGCTGCCCCCCCGCTGCTTTTCACCGTCCTCAGATCGCTCCGTGCCTCCTCTCTCTCTCTCCCCTCTCTCTCCTCTCTCTCTCTCCCTCCCCCTTCTCTCCTCTCTCTCTCCCTCCCCTCTCTCTCTCACTCTCTCCCCGCTCTCTCCCCCCTCTCTCTCTCTCTCTCTCTCTCGCTCCTCTCTCCCTCTCTCTCCCTCTCTCTCTCTCCTCTCTCTCTCACCCCTCTCTCCCCTATCTCTCTCCCCCTCCCTCTCTCTCGCCCCTTCCTCTCCCCAACCCCCTGCCCTCCCCCACCCTCCCTCCCCTAGTGTGTGTGTGGGGGTGGTTAGTGTGTGTGACGCCGCATGCCCCCCCCCAGCCCCCCGCAAACGCGCGTTGGGGGAACAGACCCAACGGGTCTGCACTTGGTCTAGTCTCATTTAAATGTTGCCGTTACTATTTCTTTGTCGAGCATCTGCTGCCCTGTCAACTCATTGGTCCCAGAACCATGCTTTTCCGAAGCGTTGCACCTTCCTGACCCAACCCATGGTCCCCACATGACAGTGGGCACTGCAGTCAGGGCATGGAAGGCGTGGTCTGTCCGAGACCATCCAAGATATTGCAGCAAATTGTGGGCGCAGCCCAGACCATCACACAAACCAACCTCCCTTCTATTGACTCCATTTATACCTCATGCTGCCTCAGCAAGGCTAGCAGCATAATCAAGGGTGTCGCACCCTGGCCATTCCCTCTTCTCCCCCCTCCCATGAGACAGGAGGTACAGGTGCGAAAACGCACACCTCCAGATTCAGGGACAGTTTCTTCCCAGCTGTTATCAGGCAACTGAACCATCCTACCACAACCAGAGAGCAGTGCTGAACTACTATCTACCTCATTGGTAACCCTCAGACTATCCTTGGTCAGACTTTGCTGGCTTTACCTGAACTAAATGTTATTCCCTTATCACGTATCTGTACACTGAGAATGGCATGATCGTAACCATGTATAGTCTTTCTGCTGACTGGTTAGCATGCAACAAAAGCTTGTCATTGTACCTCGATACACGTGCGGATAAACTAGACCAAACTGAACGAAACTACTGCAGGGAGTCGGTCTACCACAATCTTTCCTTACTACATGCCCACGCACTCTCTGTGGGTCACCGACCGGACTATTGCCAACTGACCATTCCAATGTGGACGGGAGCAGATGGTGATCAGGGGTTGCAAAAGGAGTGATCCCGAGCAAATACTGGAAGGCGACGCTGGAGATAAGGTCCTTAGTGATAGGAGAAGAATTAGGCCATTCGGCTCATCAATTCTACTCCTCCATTCAATCATGGCTGATGTATCCCTTCCTCCTAACCCCATTATCCTGCCTTCTCCCCATATCCCTTGACACCCGTACTAAGTGTGGTCATGGTGGCACAGCGGTAGAGTTGCTGCCTTACAGCGAATGCAGCGCCGGAGACCCGGGTTCGATCCTGACTATGTGTGCTGTCTGTACGGAGTTTGTACGTTCTCCCCGTGACCTGCGTGGTTTTCTCCGAGATCTTCGGTTTCCTACCACACTCCAAAGACGTACAGGTTTGTAGGTTAATTGGCTTGGTAAATGTACAAAATGTCCCTAATGCGTGTAGGATAGTGCTAATGTGCGAGGATTGTTGGTCGGTGCGGAACTGGTGGGCCGAAGGGCCTGTTTCCACGCTGTACCTCTAAACTATACTAAACTAATCAAGTTTCTATCTCCATCTATCTAATCTATCTCTGCCTTAGAAATATCCAAATATCCATAGACTCTCCCACTAGTGGAAACACCCTCTTTGTCCAAGCCTTTCACTATTCAGTTTCAATGAGGTCTCCCCTCATTCTTCTCAACTCCAGCGAGGAGATCGCGGCTGCTATGGAGGTCGCGGCTTGTCAGCTCACTATGCACTCGCCCCTCCGTTCGTTGTGCTTGGCACTCGCTCCAAGCCCCGCCTTGCCAAACCAGCCCCGTCTCGCAGCTCCGCTCGTTCCCTGCAGTCCGCGATGGAGTACAGAAGTGACCAGGTGCCAATGACTCCTCGCTCCGTGCAAACGGTGTCCGTCGCGATGCCGGTGCGTGACCACCTGCCCTGGTCCATCTTCAACCTCTTCTACATGAACATTTGCTGCCTTGGACTCACCGCTATGGTCTTCTCGGTGAAAGTGAGTGCGGCCGCTGGACGGGGCGGAGGGGGGGGGAGAGGAGATTCCCGAGGGAGAGGAAAGACCCCCGCGGGGAGCAGACATTCCCAGACTCCCCACCCATCACAGAGGGAGTGGGGAAAGGGTTGGGAAGGGGGGGGGGGTTGTGGGGAGGAAGGGAGCGTGTTGTAAGGGTGAGGGGCTGGAGGGGGGAGAGGGTTTGAGGGGTGAGGGGGGAGTGGGGGTGTAGGGAGTGAGGGGGATGGGTTGGAGGGTGGAGGGGTTGGAGGAGGAGAGGGTTGGAGGGGGAGGGGGTTGGAGTGGGGAGGGGGGGTTGGAGTGGGGAGTGGGGTATCCGGGGGCGTTTGCCATGGCCCGGGATGCTCATTCGGGGCGGAATCGGGATCCGACCTTGGGACCTTTGTCTCCCCCGGTCCCGAATCTCTCCGGGAGCGTCCACACCCTGCGTGGATAAATCTCGTGTGGACACCAGCAATTGCAGGTGCTAGTTTACAAAAAAGACAAAGTGCTGGAGTAACTCAACGGGTCGGGCAGCCTCTCTGGAGGGCATGGAATGGAAGGGTGACGCTTCGGAACAGATTTGGGGTCGCGATTTAAAACGTCACCTTTCCATGTTACCCAGAGATTACTCCAGCACTTTGTGTCTTTATGCGGGATAACTCAAGTGCTACACCGCCGGTGAATTAAATCCAGGTTTGTGAATCCCCACTTCCACCCGTGGGGCATTATATTCACGCAGAGACGCGTTGGTTTTGTCCACGGGGGAGGGGGGCGACTCGCGGGGGAGGGGACAGGAGGCGAGAGGGGGGGGAGGGGGAGGGGGGAGGGAGACAGATGTCCGCGGCCGCCCAGAATAAACTCACGAGGGAGAGGGAGAGACCACGCGGAGTGTAGACGTTTTCGGATTAAATTCCTGGTGCATATTTTGAATCGCTGGCAGAGTCGGGTATCTAGCCCGTGGGGTGAATTCCCAGTGTTAGCAGTCCCTCTACCGCGGGTTCTCTACTGGGGTTGCAAGCGACAGCGTGCGATTGCAAACGCCCGGTATTCAGGCGGCTGAGTGGGGGTGGATTCCGTAGTTGGCTTTGATAAGGGCAGGTTTTAGGGTCATTAGGTCCTACATCATAACTACAGGCCCTTCGACCCACCACCCCCATGTTGATCCATCTATACATCTGCAGAACTTAATGATTCAACTCTTCCTCTGTATAATAGTTATGTTGTGTGAGTGTGTTCCAGGCACCAACTTCCTCTCGGAGAAAAACCATCTTCTTCAGATGCCGCCTAAACCCATGTCCTTGGTTTTAGACGCGTTGAGAGAATGTTTGCGACCATATCCCCCCCTCCCCCTCCGCGCTGACCATCCCTAACATGTCCATGCTTTTCCGCATGCAAGTAGATCCTATCCCAGTACTGGCCCAGTCACAGCCCAAACTGTATCTTCTCTTGCCTTCCTCAATAACCTGGTTTGGATATTATCAGTCCCTGGGAACTTCTACACCGTCATCTTCTTTGAGAGTCCTTCCTGGTCTTCTCTTGGTGAACGGGGGACTTCCAGCACTAACTCCCTGCACCTTGATTCTCTTCATATCTAAAAAATCTATCGACCTGTCATGAAGATATTCAACAACATGGGCGGCACGGTGGCACAGCGCTTACGGCGCCGGCGACCCGGGTTCGATTGTACGTTCTCCCCACGATGAACGCGTGGGTTTCTCCGAGATCTTCGGTTTCTTTCCACACTCCAAAGACCTACAGGTTGGTAGGTTAATTGACTTGGTACAAATGTAAAATTATCCCTCGCGTGTGTAGGATACTGCTAGTGTGCGGGGATCGTTGGTCGGTGCGGACTCTGTGGGCAGAAGAGCCTGTTTCCGCGCTGTATCTCATAAAACTAAAACAACTTTAAAAAAAAACGAAAACGAAACTTCCGCCTTTCACTTAGAGAATCCAAAAAGTTTACTAATCTATGAGTGAAAATGTCATTTGTATTCAGATTAGTGTCTCTATTATGTTTCAATAGATCACTCGCCGTGTCAAGAATCAATCTAATGGAACTTAGCTGCTCACACATTATATTATATATATATATATATATATATATATATATATATATATATATATATATATATATATATATATATATATGCTGAGATCTGTATACAATAGTCTTCAAAAAGTTTTGCCCGGAACCAAAGAGTCATATAGCATGCTAACAAGCATATTAAACCCCACTGAAGGTAGACACAAATGCTGGAGAAACTCAGCGGATGAGG
>CM075979.1:130107-196522 GCA_038087875.1 Malacoraja senta
TAAAATAGTTACCTGCACATCTCCTTTAAACGCTGCCCCTCTTACCTTAAAGCTATGCCCTCTAGTCTCTGATCTTTCCTTCCTGGCTGGCTTCCCTATCTCCTAGATGAGCTGGACAAACATGCTCAAGTCAGTGGGTGAATTTAGATGAAGTCAATCAACCAAATCTTCAATCCAAAGTTGGGGCAGTCATGATCAGGTTTCTGGTGAAAGCCCACCTCATTCGCCAGGAACAATGTCAGGCTGCTCGGGAAGATCAGAGCCCATGGTATTGAAGGGAGGATACTAGCATGGATTGCGAGTTGGCTGGATGGCAGAAGCCAAAGAGTTGCAATAATAGGTTCTTTTTCAGGTTGGCTGCCAGTGACTAGTGGAGTTCTGCAGGGCTCGGTGCTAGGGCCGTTTCTCTTCAGTCTGAAGAAGGGTTTCAGCCCGAAACGTTGCCTATTTCCTTCGCTCCATAGATGCTGCTGCACCCGCTGAGTTTCTCCAGCATTTTTGTGTACCTTCCGTTTCTCTTCATGTTGCATATTATTGATTTGGACAAGGGGATTGAAGGCTTTGTGGCCAAGTTTGCAGGTGGGTAAGATACGTGTAGGGGCAGGCAGTGTAGAAGCGAGGACTCTGCAGCAGGACTCGGACAGGTTAGGAGAGTGGGCAGAGAAGTGGCAGATGAAATTCAGTATTGCAAAGTGCAGAGTCATGCATTTCAGTAATAAGAATAAAGGCATAGATTATTTTCTAAATTGAGAGAGAATCCAGAAATTGATGGTGCAAGAGGACTTGGGAGTGTTTGTGCAGAACTCCCAGATAGTTAATTTGCAAGTCGAATCGGTAGTAAGGAAGGCAAATTCAATGCTAGCATTTACATCAAGAGGACTTGTATACAAACACAGGGGTGTAATGCTGAGGCTCTATAAGGCGCTGGTCAGGCCACATTTGGAATACTGTGAGCAAATTGGGCCCGAAATTGGTTACCCACTTTGGTATCAAAATCAGGAAGGCAGATTACTATCTAAATGGGATCAAGTTGGGAAAAGGGGAAGTACAACGGGATCTGGGGGTCCTTGTTCACCAGTCTATGAAAGTAAGCATGCAGGTACAGCAGGCAGTGAAGAAAGTGAATGGCTAGTTGGCTTTTATAACAAGAGGAGTCGAGTATAGGAGCAAAGAGGTCCTTCTGCAGTTGTACAGGGCTCTAGTGAGACCACACCCTTAGTATTGTGTGCAGTTTTGGTCCCATAATTTGAGGAAGGACATTCTTGCTATTGAGAGAGTGCAGAGTAGGTTTAAGGGCCTGTCCCACTTTCACGACCTAATTCACGACCTCTGCCGAGTTTGCCCTTGACTCATACTCGCTGCGCGGTCGTCACGAGGTTGTAGGAGGTCGTAGGTAGGTCGTAGCAGGCCGTGATGTTAGTCGTAGGTACTCGTGGCATCAAGTAGGTCGGGGCGTTTTTCTAGCCTGTTGAAAAATGTCCACGAGTAAAAAAGGTGGTGAATTAGGTCGTGAAAGTGGGACAGGCCCTTAACAAGGTTAATTCCCGGGATGGCGGGACTGTCATATGCTGAGAAAATGGAGCGGCTGGGCTTGTACACTCTGGAGTTGTGAGTCTGTGGAATTCTCTGCCTCAGAGGGCGGTGGAGGCCGGTTCTCTGGATACTTTCAAAGAGCTAGATAGGGCTCTTAAAGATAGCGGAGTCAGGGGATATGGGGAGAAGGCAGGAATGGGATACTGATTGGGGATGATCAGCCATGATCACATTGAATGGCGGTGCTGGCTCAAAGGGCCAAATGGCCTACTCCTGCACCTCTTGTCTATTGTCATATCTGAAGAAGGAGAGGGTCCAGAGGAGCTTTACAAGAATGATTCCAGGAATTAGTGGGTTAGCATTTGATGAGCGTTTGCAGCATTGGGCCTGTACTGGCTGGAATTTAGAAGGTTGAGGGGGGACCGATTTGGAAAGTTAAACAAGAACAGGACCTTCACAGTGAATGACTGGGCTCTGGGGAGTGTTGTGGAGCAGAAGGATCCAGGAGTGCAGGTTCATAGTCCCCTGAAAATGGTGTCACCGGCAGATAGGGTGGCCAAGAAGGCTTTCAGTACATTGGCCTTCATCAGTCAGGGTATTGAGTACAGAAGTTGTGACACGTCTTACAGTTGTACAACAGTCTGCATTTGGAGTATTGTGTTCAGTTTTGGTCACCCTGTTATAGGAAGGATGTCATTAAGCTGGAAAGAGTGCAGAGAAGATTTAGTGGACATTGCCAGGTCTCGAGGGCTTGAGCTATAGGGAAAGATAGACTTGGATTTCCTTGGAATGTTGGAGGTTGTGGGAAGACCTGATAGATGTCTATAAAATTATGAGAGGCATAGATAGGGTAGACAGTCTGAACCATTTTCCCAGGGTGGAAATGTCAAATACTAGAGGGCATAGCTTTAAGGTGAGATCCTGCACATATGAATCTTCTGGATCAGCCTACCATGGGGGACTTTATCAAATGCTTGATTAAAATCCAAGACGACAACTTCCACCGCCCTTTTCCCCATCGGTCACCTCCTGTAAAAGCCCGATTAAGTTAGTAAGACGTGACCTGCTGGGCCTTCATGATCCTTGACAGTTCAGTTCAGTTTAGTTTATTGTCCAGTGTACTGAGGTACAGTGAAAAGCTTTTGTTGCGTGCTAACCAGTCAGCAGAAAGACGATACATGATTACAATCGATCCATTTACAGTGTACAGATACATGATAGAGGAATAACGTTTAATGCAAGGTAAAGCCAACAAAGTCTGATCAAAGATAGTCCAAGGGTCCCTCCATTCCCTGCATATCCATGTGCCAATAGTGCCCTTTAAAATCTAAAGGGCACTATTGTAACTGCCTCCACCACCACCCCTCTTTAAACTTTGCCCCTCTCACCTTAAAGCTTTGCCCTCTAGTGTTGGACATCTCCACCCTGGGGAAATGGTTCTGACTGTCTACCCTATCTACGCCTCTCATCATTGGACGAATGCTATTAGCACTTACTCGCCATCTCTATCACATTTCAGCAAAGACCCTTCGACCTTGACAAAGTACTTTGTTATTGATGTGTGGGGATGGGAGCAGGGACATGTAATGTTAGCTCTGTGAAAATTTATTCCTGAAACGAATCATTAAACTAATAGACATACTTTGTCCATTCCTCAGCAATCTCTACAATGTGTAAATGTTAGTCTGTGCAAATTGGCTAGATTTCAGGTCCAATCTTTATTTCCAAATTTGGAGAAAAAGAAATTCAACATAATGGAACTTATTAGAAAAGTTTTTGGAAACTGAGTTATCTGCAAACTTTGCTTCCCACATAGTTAACTGACTATTTGTATACTTTGACTCTCTTCACTCAGATTAGTTGGGTTGTATTGTGTGTTTATTGGCACCTCCTGGTTCCCTTCATGAGCTCCAGACCTCAGGATAGGTCTCTTACACAACTCTGCCTCACTGCCAGTAACTTCTCTGAAGTTCCTGCTCTCAAGATAAATCTCAGTTTACTGCCAAGATCCGAGAGCGACTGTGTTCAGCTGTGTCTTTTATAAAAGGCGGGTGTAGATGCTGCTTGTGTATGTGAATGTGACTTATGCTCTGTAGATGCCCTGACTGTCAGGATGCTCAGAGACAGGACCTCTCTTTCTTGTGTGGGCGACCAATTGTTTCTGTAAAGAGACAATGTCCTGTGTGATGCGGGGATGGTTCTGGTCGGGTGGAGGCAGATCCCCCAGCGGGTTTAAACAATACAAGTGTTGTTGAACTGGGATAAAGCAACTTATAACGAGTCCTTGGCCAAGGAAATTAAACTGCTCACTACACATAGATACATAGATACATAGAAAATAGGTGCAGGAGTAGGCCATTCGGCCCTTCGAGCCTGCACCACCATTCAATATGATCATGGCTGATCATCCAACTCAGTATCCCGTACCTGCCTTCTCTCCATACCCCCTGATCCCTTTAGCCACAAGGGCCACATCTAACTCCCTCTTAAATATAGCCAATGAACTGGCCTCAACTACCCTCTGTGGCAGAGAGTTCCAGAGATTCACCACTCTCTGTGTGAAAAAGTTTTTCCTCATCTCGGTCTTAAAGGATTTCCCCCTTATCCTTAAGCTGTGACCCCTTGTCCTGGACTTCACCAACATCGGGAACAATCTTCCTGCATCTAGCCTGTCCAACCCCATAAGAATTTTGTACGTTTCTATAAGATCCCCTCTCAATCTCCTAAATTCTAGCGAGTATAAGCCAAGTCTATCCAGTCTTTCTTCATATTAAAGTCCTGACATCCCAGGAATCAGTCTGGTGAACCTTCTCTGCACTCCCTCTATGGCTATAATGACCTTCCTCAGATTTGGAGACCAAAACTGTACGCAATACTCCAGGTGTGGTCTCACCAAGACCCTGTACAACTGCAGTAGAACCTCCCTGCTCCTATACTCAAATCCTTTTGCTATGAAAGCTAACATACCATTCGCTTTCTTCACTGCCTGCTGCACCTGCATGCCTACTTTCAATGACTGGTGTACCATGACACCCAGGTCTCGCCATTTCCTAATCGGCCACCATTTAGATAGTATAGTATAGTATAGTATTTTAATGACCACACAGCCAAGCTGGTGGAATGTTGGGTTGTCAGCAGTGATACAATAATAAGAACACACAACCACAATAAAAAAATATAACACAAACATCCACCACAGCATTCAACACTGTGGTGGAAGGCACAAACATTTGGCCAATCCTCCTCCATTTCCCCTCCATGGACAGGACCAGAGTCCAGAGTCAGTCCAGGATCGGCTCTTCCTCACCGGAGACCGCGGCTTTAAGTTGTTGTAGGCCGCAGGCCGGCTGTCGAGATTTAAATTCTCCGCCGCAGCCAGAAGCACCATAGACTGCAGAGCCAGCGGTCGAAGCTCCCTTGCAGGGGTGTTGGTAAGTCCATGCCGGCCCCGCGGTAGAAGTTGACCACGGGCCGGCAGTGATGGCTTCTTCTTCTTCCCCCGGGTCCCCCACGAGGGATCCCGGGCTGTAGACGCCGCACCAGCTGGACTTTGCAGACCGCGACTTCAGGCTGCGACTTCAGGCTGCCGGCTGCCCCGGGCCAGCGAAACGGAGAGCTCCCCTCCAGCGAGCCCCAGCGAGGGCTCACCCGCTCCACGCCGAGAGTCCGCGCTGCGCCCGCCGCTGAAGCCCCGGGCGCGTCTCCAGGAAAGGCCGCGCCGATCCTTGATGTTAGGCCACGGGGGAGGCGACCTGGAAAAAGTCGCCTCTCCATGGAGGAGGCGACCGAAGCGGTTTCCCCCTTACCCCCCCACACCACCCCCCACACAAGACACACAAAGAAACATTAAATACACACTTTAAAACATACTAAAAAATAAAAAAAGTTGAAAAAACTGACGCGCTGCTGACATGGCTGCTGCCCAGAGCAGCGCCCCCTACGATAATAGTCTGCTTTCCTGTTTTTGCCACCAAATTGGATAACCTCACATTTATCCACATTATACTGCATCTGCCAAACATTTGCCCACTCACCCAGCCTATCCAAGTCACCTTGCAGTCTCCTAGCATCCTCCTCACAGCTAACATTGCCCCCCAGCTTAGTGTCATCCGCAAACTTGGAGATGTTGCCTTCAATTCCCTCATCCAGGTCATTAATATAAATTGTAAATAGCTGGGGTCCCAGCACTGAGCCTTGCGGTACCCCACTAGTCACTGCCTGCCATTGTGAAAAGGACCCGTTTACTCCTACCCGTTTACACCTAGTAACAACATCTGGCTCCAGATGTTCTGTAACTTGACCTCAACCTTGTTTTGGTCGCCCAGCTGCAGGGAGAGTGTCATTAAGCTAGAATGAATGCGGAGAAGATTTACGATGATATTGCCAGGACTTGAGGACCCGAGCTATATGGAGAGGTTAGGCAGGATATTATTCCTTGAAGCGCAGGAGGCTGAGGGGTTAACTTATAGAGGTGTATAAAATCATGAGTTGAATACACAGGCTTTCTTACCCAGCATAAGGCAATCAGGAACTCGACGGCATTGGTCTAAGGGGAGAGGGGAAAGATTCAATCAGAACGTTTTTGCACAGATGATGGTGGGTACATGGAACAAGCTGCCACATGAGGTAGTTGAGGCAGGTATTATAACAACATTTAAAATACATTTTGATAGGAACATGGATAGTACATGGATGGACAGGTTTAAAGGAATATGGGGCAAACACGGGCGGGTGGGACTAGTGTAGATGGGGCATGTTGGTCAATAGACAATTGATGAAAAATGAATGAATAACAAACTCTGGTGGGAGCCCTTGTAGAATGTTCTAGATTGTCACATTGAGGGAGGTGTGATTGGCCCTGGAGAGAGAGCAGTGCAGGTTCACTGAATGATTCATGCACCAAGAGTTAAATTAGGAGGAGAGATGGATGATTTATTTTCCCTGACATTTAGATCAAAGGTGATGTTGACTGGCTGGATTGGGGAATTTCCACAGCTGAATAGAACATAAACTATCAACCCCCACAAAGCCAATCGTATCTCAGCAACAGCACACCCCACCTCTGCCATCGACTTTTAGAAATGTGTTTTGCATTAAGGCTTGTTTTTTTTTGTATTCTTTTCATTTTCACTGTCTGGTAGAAAGCATCTGTTCCAGTTCCATGCTGAGACGTGAATGAAATGCGTGAGATTCCAGCATTGATTTTCTATGAAACTAATCGCCAACCAAAGTTAAAGATGGCCTCGACGTTAAAGTCCAGTCACCAGTGGTCAGAGGCAGACCCATTGCTTGTTGCCTGGGTCCTGGGGCCTGCTCCTGCAAAGTCTCTTTAGGCAATTACAAATATAACAGTTATTGATAAAAGAATGGTCATGTTGATGGAGTCTAAGAAATGTCCCAGAGAGTCTGACAAAGGTTAGCAGCTTGTTTTGAATCCACTGGTTTCCACAGAGAGTAAAGGTACCTAATCCCGAGGGAACGTGTTGGAATTGTGTTGTGAGTTCTTTGTCATGGTACCTTGGTAAATAAAGGTAGGATTAACACATATAAATATGGCATGTTGCTGCAGAAGGTAGTGCTGCTGCCTCACAACTCCAGGGACCCAGGTTCAATCCTGACCTTGGGTGCTGTCTGTGTGGCATTTACACATTCTTTCACTGAGACTGTGAGGGTTTCCACACAAATCCTAAAAGATTAATTCCTCTCACAAGATTAGCTCCGGAGTTGAGAAGTTGAAGGGTCTGTGGGGGAAAGGGAGTGAAGGCCCCCTCGTGAGAACTATTGTCGCAGAGCACAGGAACAGGCCCTTCCGCCCACAATGTCTGTGCTGAACTTGTTGTCAAGAGCATTACTTCAGTGCTTGCACATGATCCAGACCTGTCCATTCCCTACATATCTCCAATACTCTCAGATTCATAGCGCATGGAAACAGACCCTTCGGCCAATCTTGCCCACACCAGCCGACATGTCTCAGCTACACATGTCTCACCTGCCCGCGTCTGGCCCATATCCCTCCAAACCTGTCTTATCCTATTTCTTAAATACTACTATCGTATCTGCCTCCACCACTACCCCTGGCAGCATGTTTTAGGCACCCACTGCCCTCTGTTTTAAAAATAACTTACCTGTACATTTCCTTTGAACTTTGACACTTACCTTAAACCTTCACCCTCTAGTATTTGATTATTCTGTTCTGGAAAAAAAAAAGGTCCTGACTGTCCACCCTATTTGTGCCTCGCTCAATTTTATAATTTTATTTACCTCTAACGGATCGCCTTCAACCTCCAGTGTTCCAGAGAAAACAATCCAAGTCTGTCTAACATTTCCCTGTAGCTAATCCCCTCTAATCCAGGCATCATTCTGGTAAACTTCCTCGGCACCCTCTCCAAAGCCTCCACATCTTGCAATGGGGTGACCAAAACTGCAAGCAATACTCCAAATGCAGCCTGATGCAGCAAAATCCTATAAAGCTGCATCATGACTTATTGACTCTTATACTAGATGTCTCAACAATGAAGGAAGCCGTATTTACCACTCTATCCATTTGTGTTACCATCATAAAGTAACTGGAAACATTCTTTGGAAATTTTCTCACCAACATTGCTCAGAGCCACATTTTTTGGGGAGTTCCAATAATTAAATCCAAGCACATTTGATTTATTCCTTTGAACATTTGTAGACTAATCGATTCAAATAGCACAACGACAGGCCATTTGGCCCATTCACTCATTGCTGTTCATTTGCATCCATTTACACAAGTGCTATTGTCCAGGATCTTCTTCAACACGCTTCAGATTCTAGCAAAGACAGACACAAAAAGCAGGAGTAACTCAGCGGGTCAGGCAGCATCTGTGAAGAACATGGATAGGTGACGTTTCACAGAGTGCTGGAGTAACTCAGCAGGTCAGGCAGCATCTCTGGAGAACATGGGCAGGTGACGTTTCACAGAGTGCTGGAGAGAGAAAGAGTGGGTAACATTTTGGGTCGAGACCCTTCTTCAGGATTGTAGCGCCTACCCATAGAGGAGGCACAATTTACGATGACCAATTAACCCACCAATTACTTTTCTGATTGAGCTCAACCTAAATCGATAAGCAACTGTTTCCTGTAAAATTGTCAGATGCTCCCACTCCCAAGGTTCGGTTTAATTTTGTTAGAGACCTGGTGACATGTCTCCAAAGCCTCCATGCTAATCATGGTGGATACAATATCTTATCTTTCAGTGATGAGGACCGAAAGATGTCTTAAATTTTCTTTTGTTTTCTTTCCCTGATTTCACATTCTGCCCCTAATTGCCGACTTTGGGAGCGAAGCTCATTAGAACATTCCTCCCAGATTTAATGAGTGATCTGGTCACCACATGCGTGGGTTGCAGCAGAACACAGCTTCCGCTTGTTAACTGGAGCCTTCACAGATGGCCAAATACAAACAGAATCCATCTGGTTCAGCTTTCCCACTACATTGTTTTGACTAAATTGACCTTCCTGCCGCCTCTGGTAGAGTTGAGTTAATGCACGGTTTACCAGTTAGTTTTACAATCTTTTAACTGTGAAGATGTTAAGGCACTAAGGCTAAAGATTAGATTTAAAAGAGACCAGTGGGGCAACTTTTTCCACACAGAGGTTGTGAGTGTGTGGGGAGTTGCTAGAGGCAGGTACATCTATAATGTTTAAAAGACATTTGCACAGATGGATAGTAAAGGTTTTGGGGAACATGGGCCAAAGCAGGGAGGTGTGACTGTCTTAGTCAGGCAACTTGGCTCGCATGGACGAGTGGGCTGAAGTGCCTGCTTCTGTGCTGTAGAGCACTATGATTCTGTGACTCCTAAGATTGTTGAAAATATTTATTTAAAAAATTGAAGATTATTAAAACAACAATAACAATTTTAAACTCAAAAATACTGGAGTTGCCGGAAAGCTGACTTCCCGAAATAATTTGTTCCACTGACACTGGAGACAGATGTCTGGGAGTTATCTGGAATAGCTATGGATCAGCGAATGCTCCTGGATTTCATTCAACCCTGGAAATTAAATATTTATAATCCTCGTTCACCTGGTCTGCCTAATCCCACTCACTCGCACGCAAACACACACGCACACGCACACACATATACAGACACACACACACATATACAGACATAATCTCGCACACACCGCACACACACACACCACACAGACACACACTGACACTCGCACATACACACACACACATATACAAACACAAACAGACATGCACACACCGCATACAGACACACATACCGCACACACATGCACACACAGGTATCTGAATGACTTCTTCCACAACAAGAGTACAGTCCTGAATCTCCAATCTACCCCAATATGGACATAGGACTGTGTCTCTGGAACTGCCACGCCACAAAGCTGAGATCTATATTCCGCACATACACACATGCACACACAGACACGCACACATGCACGCACAGACATAGATACACACATGTACGCACAGACACGCACACATATAGATACACACATGCACACACATAGACACGCGCATAGACATGCACACACACAGACACGCACACACATAGACACGCACACACATAGACACGCACACACAGACACGCACACATATATGCACACACAGACACGCACACACATACATGCACACACAGACACGCACACACATAGGCACGCACATACACACATGCATTCACGCATAGACAAATACACACATGCATGTGCAGACACGCACACACAGACACGCACATACATACATACACGCATAGACATGTGCACACACAAGGATTGACGTGCGCACACAGACACATACACAGGCACAGACACGGACACACAGAAAACGACAAGCATATAGCAGAAAAATAACATCAAGCATAGCTTCTTGGAACTGTGTGCCATGGAACAATCTAATTGTGGGTACAGAAGGATTAATGGGAGAACTTGTGTGATAGCCCCCCCCGGGACAGAGACCACATTGTTACGGAATTTGAGTTTTAAAAACCAGAGGACCAAAACTATTGCTTAAAATACCGGCTATTGTGTTAGGGTGGAGTTGCCGAAGGAGGAAATAAGATAATGGGCCGATTAGTTGGCAGATACACATGAGTTGGCCCACGGTGGTGAGTCAATTAGAAAGAGTGATTCCGTGAGAAAGAGAAACCATTAACATAGGAGGTCAAGGAGGGCATTAAAGTGCAAGCAGGGCCGTAGTGGGCTGGTGCAGGAGATCCAATGAGAGAGAAGGGAGCAAACAAGTGTGAGATGTTGCACTTTGGGGGGTCATATGTAAGGGGAAAGTGTGCAGTTAATGCCAAGACCCATAACAGCATTGATATGCAGAAGGATATGCAAAGTGCATAGCACCCTTAAAGCGGCAACACAAGTCATCAGAGTGGTAAAAAAGGCATTAGGGATGATTGCTTACATTGGTTGAGGCATTGAAGATAAGGAATCATGAAGTCATGATGCAGCTTTATAGTGTAAGAAGGAACTGTAGATGCTGGTGTAAACCGAAGATAGACACAAAAAGCTGGCGTAACTCAGTGGGACAGGCAGCTTACAGCCCAGTGGTAGGAATATTGATTTCTCTCACTTCAGGTAGCCCCGGCATTCCCTCTCTCTCTATCCCTCCCCACCCAAGTTGCACTAACTTCTCATTTTCATCGTACAAACAGCTTGCTATGGCCTGTTTCCTTTTATCATCATTACTTTTTTGCATATCTTTCATTTTACTTCGGAGTCACGTGAGTGACTCCGTGAAGAACCCCGCCAGTGCGCCTGTGCGTCATTACGTCAGACGCATTGGCGCAAACGGACGCGAGGAGCAGAGCTCCTCTAGTGGAATTGTAGTTTTCAACTACAAGATAAGTATAAACATTTTTGGGAGTGTTTCCATGTCCGTTTACTGTGGGTCTGTGGGGATTTTTTCCACAGGCATCATGGAAAAAACGGGCAAGGGGAGGAGGCGAGCGGCACAGCCGATAGAGAGTCGCGAGATTGCGGTCGGCGACCAGCCGCCTCTGACCACGGTACAGTCGCCAGCAGAAAACATAGCGACTGTGGATATTGGGGCTGAAGTGAATTTAGTCAGCACCAGTGGGGCAAGGCAAAGCCGATAAAAAGCTGCGGGAATGCGGTCGGTAAAGGGCTGCCTCATACCCTACAACAGTCGCCGGCTGGGAGCGGGGAGAACTGTGGACTTGTGTGTTAAAGAAAAGAACGGAGCCAGCGTCAGTTGGGTGCTAGGCAACATACAAGTCAGGGCCATGGAGCAAGAGTCAGTTTGGGATTCACCTCCAAGGCTGGATACCACTTTCTGAGTGGATATTCCAAATGGAGAACCTGTACACAGGTTGCTCCAACAAAACATACTCCAGGAGGAGTGATGTCAGAACCAGGCTCCAGAAGCCAGGTCAGCAGCACCTAGTAAAGGGCTGCTTGATAGCACCCTCATTGATGAGGCGCGTGCACAGGGTCAGCAGAGTTTCCAAAACAAGCGAAGACGGCAGCTGCCAGATGGGCTATTCCTGGCAGTACGATTTGCTGCTCTGTGAGAGTTCTGACCCTGAGTCTGACGGTGAGGCCGATACAAGCGAAGACGGCAGCTGCCAGATGTTTTACTCCTGGCAGTACGATTCGCTGCCCCATCAGAGTCAGGAGAGCCACTTGGAAAGGAAGTGGCCTCTGTGATCAACTATTGTGTCTGCCATCAGCTCTAGTAGCTTACGATGGATGAAAATGCCAAAAAAGCACGAGATCCCAAGGAACTGCGTATTGCTGAAAGTACTAGCAGTGAACCAAGATATAAGGGGTCAGATGGGCGAAGGCATGTAAGCCTAAGGAAAGTAAACTGTAGAGAATATTGAAGCTGCTGGGTTGATGAACAACTACAATTTGCAAAACAATGGATGGAGGCCATGGATGGAGATGCATCAAGTGGCACTAAGGTTGCTATGTAGCGCCCACTTCAAGATGAATTGTTTCAGGAAGTATGCCATTCGGTCCACCATCAACCCAAAGTTGCAGCAACTCTGTAAAGCCCAGCAATGTGCATTCATTCAACTTATTCTTCAGAGAAAAAACCTCATGAATCATGGGAAAGAGTTGGATAATGAGGCAAAAACAGCAAAGTTGATCACAATATCAATGGTCGTCAAGTCTGCAAAGAGGACGTATCCTTTCAGACATCATACAATATCCTGGACCGACATCAGGATCAAATCGACCATTGAAGCAGGTACTCAGTTGGTGCCCTGCAGCAGGAAAATGAAAAAGCGTGGGGTTTTGCCTGCCAGGAGCCAGAGACCACAGGTCACTCAGATGACAAAGGAGATAGGTGGACCTGGTTCTTATGGGAACATATTAAGGCAAAAACAGCCAAATATTGGAAGCAAATTACTTCAATTATTATTCTGAGTATTATAGAAAGGTTTCGAATTGATTCGATTCACATACTGGTTTGCCATCCAGCATGTTCCAAGCAGAACACTCCAAATTCACATAAAAATAATTGATGGAGGTTCAAGCTGAATTGAAAACTTGTTTATAAACAAGTAATTGAAAGGTCGGTTTATCAAAACCACCAAATTGTGTTTAAAATTTCTGAACCTAAAAAGGTGAGGAGTATTTTAGATCTGACAAGTCTTTAAAATTTTGTGAAGTATAGACACTTCAAAATGGAGACTTTGAGACTGCCAAACAATTTATTTCAAAAAAGATGTTTTATGGCACTTATAAATCTGAAAGATGTATATTACTTAGTGTTTGTTCATTTATAAGATAAAATTATCTGAAGGAACAATTATGGCAATTCAAAGTTCTGTCTAACGGGTTAACTTCAGGTCCTAGAATTTCACTAAATTGGTAAAACCAATTTTGGGGCTAATTAGAGTCCAAGGACAGATGTGGATGGCTTAACTGGATGATGTCCTAATTAGGACGAACAAGAGAATTAGTGAGTTATCTCTCTCAAATTATTCAAACCACTTTTGAAAGTTGGGTTTAATTCATCCAGAGAGAAATTAAGTTTAACGATACTTACAACAATTGATTATTTGATTCAATTGAAAGGCTAGTAATTTACCCAGGGTAAAGGGTAAAGCTAATTGATGGTTGTATTAAGCAGTTGGAAAAGCAACAATCTTCAATTAAGACAGGTGGCCAGCTTGTTAGGAGAATTAGTGTTATTTCCAGCAATACAATATGGGCCATTGGACTACCAGCAGCTGCAGACTGCAAGAAGAAAAAACACTAAGCTGCATGATGGCCATTTTTTGATAGGCCATGCAATTAAACAACAAATGTTGCTTCTGATTGCAGTAGTGGATTTAACATGTCTTCAGTAGTTCAAGCAAGATACGGATTGAACAGCCTTCCATGGTCTTAACAGACTGATATCAGTGTACTAGGATTGGTGCCACTGAAAAGGTATCCATCTGTGGACAGATGGAATATGGAAGCAGTATTATTTTACAGACATGGAGAATCGACGTTTTAAAGTCTATTGGAAGGCTTATGAGCTACAAGCTTGTTGTTAAATACAACTAATCTGCATGTTCAGTTTCAAATTAACAACACTACAGCAATGGCATGTATTAATTGTATGGGTGGAATTTCCATGATAACAAAGAATGGATGTTTAACCTTAAGATTTTTTAATGATATAATAGTCAGATTTGGGAAGCCAGATATGACTTGTTTCCATCCAGACTCAATCACCAGTTACAGAGATATGTGTTATGGGACTACATCGGGAGACAGTAGCGATGGATGTTTCTCGCTATATTAGGATGGTATGTTGTTATATGCATTTTACTTCATCCTGACTCATAAATCGGTGTCTGCTTAAAACAAAGCGGTATGCTGCCTCTGGGGTATTCGTGGTACCAGACGGGGCTACACAGCCATGGTTCCCTTTGATATTGGAATTTATGACACAGTTTCTGATAAATGTTCCCAAAAGAAGGAAGTTACTGGTGTATTCGATAATTGGAGAGTAACATCCGTCATATGACTGTATGGATGCAGATTTTAAAAAAGAGGATTGTCTGGGCATGCTGTGGACATGCTTACAGCAGTCTGGCGGAAGAGTACTCAAAAGCAGTACATTTGTGATTCTGAATTGTGACTCTGTAAATACTGCTTTCCCATTATGTAAAGAATGAGGGGGAAAAAAATAAAAAAATTCTGTGTATAAAAGAATATGGAATGTTGTACCGCACATGTTTCAAATATCTTGGATTGACCTCTATTTAAGGGGTTGAGGTATAGTGCGATTTATTCACACAGAAGTATATTATTCCTCGTTTTTATTTGATGAGGTTGGAAAGACATCCTGTTGAGTCTCATTCTTTTATTTCCAGATTAATGAAAGGAATTTTTATTCCAGACCTTCTAAACCTAGGAGGGAATCTGGAATATAGAATTGTTTTAAGCTACTTCATCAATGGAGTCTTGGTACGATTCTGATTTGGCCAAGTTCAGCTTGAAGGTAGTCATGTTTATGGCACTTGTAACATTACAAAGTTACAGATACACAGAAGTACCTCAGGATTATGTTATGTTTTACATTTTATGAACTACTCAAATGAAGTAGGATCATGTGTGACAGGATTCAAGATTGTTTTATTAACATATTCTATGGATCCATGTCTATATGTTAAGACATATTTATTGCAAAAAATTGAGGCTACAAAGATCTTATGAAATATGAAAACAAGATTGTTTATCATTCACGAAAAACCATACAAGATAGTGTCAGTTTAGACTATTTTAAGATTGTTAAAAACAAGTTTTAGTTGCTGCACGTGTGAACATTGATGGTTTTACATTCCATTCAGTTTAGCAGCAACATTGACGACCAGGGCGAAGGAAGTCCCGTCGATCATATTCTCACAGCCGCCGGGTGATCTAATAAGTTGGTGTTTCAACACTATTACCATCGGGCTATTGCCAATACGGGGCTGTTTGCAGATACTATATTAAGTTCTGCTTAATTTTCCCTGGGTTAAAGGGGATACTATTAATTCTTTTATTCAAATAAATGAATTACTGCATTTGTGGTACAAATGTTATTATTAATGCATTATTGATTATTCTCGTTCCGAGTCAATCAATGCAGTGAGAAGCCGGGATTTGTCTGCGGCATGAAATCACAAAGCTTTAAAATCTTCACGTAGTCACTCATGTGACTCCGAAGTAAAATAGTAAGATTAAACGAGAACTTACCAGTTTGAAGTTTGATCTTTATTTTATGAGGAGTTACGTTGGTGATTACGTGCCCACCACGGCCCAACCCTCTATCATAAAGGTCAGATGGAAGTTCTTGTATTACTCGTTTTATTATATTACTATATTACTTCGTTTGTTGTTTTTTGTGATTTCACACCGCTGCTTCAAAGATTGACGCGCAGGCGCACTGGTGGGGTTCTTCACGTAATCACCAACGTAACCTCATAAAATAAAGATCAAACTTCAAACTGGTAAGTTCTCGTTTAATCTTACTATTCATTGTTCTTTATCTCTCCACATCACCATCTATATCTCTCATTTCCCTTTTCCCTAACCAGTCTGAGGAAGGGTTCAGACCCGAAACGTCACCCATTCCTTCCCTCCAGAGATGCTGTCTGTCCCACTGAGTTACTCCAACATTTTGTGTCTATAATCATAATCATAACCAAACTTTATGCAGCTTTATAGGACTTTTTTTATGTTCGGTTCAGGGTGAATGAGTCTGATATAAGAGGGCATAGGTTTAAGGTGAGGAGAAAATGATTTTAAAGGAACGAGGGGCAACTTTTAAATTTGTATATGAAACATAATGCCAGAGAAAGTGATAGAGGTCGGTGTTGAACATGATGCGAAGTTACCTGCCCCAGTCACATGGGGTCTAAATCCCTCCATTCCCGGCATATCCATGTGCCTATCTTAAAGACTTGTAAATGCCACGATCGATCGTAATTGCTTTCCCCACCACTCCAGGAAGCGTGTTCCAGACAACAACCGCTCTTTGCAAAAACATTGCCTCAAACATTCCTTTAACTGTCACCCCTGGCTTTAAAGCTATGCTTCACTTCCACCCTGTGAAAAAGGCTCTGACTCTACCTTATTTATGCCTCTCATAGTCTTATCTACTTCCATAAGTTCTTCCCTAAACTTCCAAAGCTTCAAGGAAAACAATCCAAGTATACCCAACCTCTCCTTGTAGTTATTACCCTTTAACCCAGGCATATTCTGGTTAACCCCTTCTCCAAAGCCTCCACATCCATCCTGTAATGTGACCAGAACTGCACACAATACTCCACATAGTATTGTCGTGTCACACAGAAGCATAGTCTTCTCCTTATACTATCCCATATTTCCATGTCACAGGAGGCCATTTGACCCATTAAGTTTGTGCAATCCCATTCCCTCAGTATTTCCATTTAACATTATTTCTCATACGCCCACTAACAACATGAGTGCTCGCCCCAGTCTCGGACCAGTCACCTGCGTGAGGAACAATATACAGTGGACAATAAAGACCCTGCACATGTTTGGGAAGTGGGAGGGAACCGGAGTAGCCGGGGGAAGCCCATGTGGTCACAACGAGAACACGCAAACTCCACACAGACAGCACCGGAGCCGGGATTGAACATGAGTCGGTGGATGACTGCTCCATGCGGGGTACCTGATGCTGCAACATGGGAGTGTCAGAATCCTCCACAGGTGGTGGGTTGGCAACCACCAGTCTATGTACTCCTGACACTCAACTCTCACTTTACAGAGTTTTAAGTCATCTTCTGGACCCTGACTGTCTCTCCCTCTCCTCAATGACAGCTGGCAACAGAGTCCATCAGGGGTCTGATGCCGGACATATGAACAATGGACTTGCCAGAGAGCTGAGGGAGTGTAACTGGCAATGTTAGCTGGGGAGAGGGCCCTGATGTATTGTGGATGTTGGGTGTAAGACCCACCCCTCCCACAGTTCAGAGAACACGTCGACTTGACGCTCCATCCTCACTCCTGTGACTTTGGGAGATTTTGGGAGTTGATGATGGTCTGTTTCTGCATCTTACGGTGGTTCAAGACTACATGATCACTGCCTGATTCACTATTCCTGAGTCAGGCAGGGATTGTGGTGAGCACTGTACAGATGTGGATAAGAGCTGTGATGCCACCTTGGTTGAAAGATACAGCAAGGAAACAGGCCCTTCAGCCCATCAAGTTAATGCCAACCATTGATTACTTATTCACACTATGTTATCCCACTCCTTACATACTTGGGGCAATTCACAGAGGGCCGCAGGGCTTTGGGCTGTGGGAGGAAACTGGAGCACCCAGAGGAAACATACGCGGTCATGTGGAGAAAGCACAAACTCTGCACGGACAGCACCTGAGGTCAGGATCGAACCCTGGTCTCTGGCGCTGTGAAGCAGCGGCTCTACCCGCTTGTGCCACTGTGTCTCGGCAGAGGTGACTTCTGAACTATGAGAAGTGGTCCACACTTTCCAGGGGCTGTCGTTGACATGTGTTGGTGTGTGACTGGGCTGGTCATGGGTGACCTTGGCTTTGTGAGTGCAAGGCCATCCTTTCAAATGCTTTAGTGAACAAATTGACCATGGAATGGACCTTGACATCCAGATGTGGACAAACACAAGGGTCAACTCTGTACAGGTGTTCAGCTCCTGCAGCTGGGGTGACCTGGTTCTGATGGAGACAATTTAGGTTGAACTATTTCCTGTTAATCCTTTAGATTTATTCCACTCCATGAGGAAGATGGTTCGAGGTGAGATACCCATGGGAGGAGAGAAAGACTGAACAAGTGTCTCGGCAACCTTGCTGATAACTTGCTCTAGATTGAGACTGATTCTGGTCCCAAAGAGCAGCCTTGGAGCTGTCCTGGAGCACAGCCTGGACCAGATGTAAAATGAAGATGAACTTTGGTTAATTTGGTCAATGCCCCTCCATTGTCAGAGTGTGAAAGCTTCAGTGAAGTGAGATGTGACTATATACAGTGGTCGCTGTTGTTCCCTGCATTTATATAGCAGCCTACTGTGCCTCGGCAATTCATGTGAACAAGGAGAAAACAGAACAGAACAGTACCGGACAGGCCTTCAGCCCACAAGGCTTGTGCCAAACATGATGCAAAGTTAAACTAATCTCATCTAATCTCTTCACCTGCATGTGATCATAAGATCATAAGTGATAGGCATAGATTTAGGCCATTCGACCCATCAAATCTACTCCACCATTCAATCATGACTGATCTAGCTCTCCCTCCAGACCCCATTCTGCAGCCTTCTCCCCATAACCCCTGACACCCCTCAACCCTCCCTCAAGTCAAGGGCTGCGGTGGCGTTCCGGCGGTGGCGACCGAGGACACTGGTGGCGACCTGAATCCGAAGGCTCGGCCGTGGGCCCGGTGGACGACATCGTCGGGAGCTCGCAGGTCACAGGTGGGTGACTGGTTTTTCTGGGGCTCCCGCAACTACAGCTGCGTCCGCTGGACTGGAGGGCAGCGGCTTCGGCCACCCCGGGCCGCGGAGTTTGAACCGGCCCGTCCCGGAGCGGAGCATGGATTCAGCCGCGGGACTGACTTGCCATCACCCGGCGGGGTCACAGCGTCAGAAGCCTGGATCGCCTCAGCGCAGAGGGAGAACAAAGAGGGAAGAGACAGAGACTTTAAGACTTTTGCCTTCATCACAGTGAGGAGGTGCCTGGTGAACTCACTGTGGTGGATGTTAATTTGTGTTTATTGTGTGTTTTGTTATTTATTATATGTATGACTGCAGGCAACGAAATTTCGTTCAGACCGAAAGGTCTGAATGACAATAAAGGAATCTAAGTCTAAGTCTAAGTCTAAGACAAGTCAAGTCAAGAGCGTTTATTGTCATGTGTCCCAGATAGGACAATTAAATTCTTGCTTGCTGCAGCGCAACAGAATATTGTAGGCATAAATACAGAGCAGATCAGTGTGTCCATATACAAATAGAATATATATATATATATATATATATATATATACATATAAATAAACAGATAAAGTGCAATAGGCTGTTATAGTTCAGAGTTTGTTTAATAGTCTGATGACTGTGGGGAAGAGCTATTCCTGAACCTGGATGTTGCAGATTTCAGGCTCCTGTACCTTCTACCTGATGGCAGCGGAGAGATGAGTGTGTGGCCAGGATGGTGTGGGTCCTTGATGATGTTGGCAGCCTTTTTGAGGCAGCGACTGCGATAGATCCCCTTGATGGTCGGGAGGTCAGAGTCGATGATGGACTGGGCAGTGTTACAACCTTTTTCGCTCCTGGATGCTCAAGTTACCAAGTTCCCCTCAACCTCCAACATTTCAGAGAAAACAATCCAAGTCTATCCAATCTCTCCCTGTAGATGAAACCCTCTAATTCAGGCAGCATTCTGGTCAATCACCAAAGCCTCCACATCTTTCCTGTAATGGGGCAGCCAGAACTGTGCACAATACTCCAAATGTGGCCTAACCAACGTTCCATGGAGCTCTCTCATGACTTCATGATTGTTATATTCAATGCCACTGGGCAAAGAAGCCTAGCAGACCACCTGCCCTCTTTATCACCCTATCTACTTGTGCCGTTCCACATCCCTCTATCCTCTCCATATCCATGTGCATCTCTGAAACACTACTATTGTATCTGCTCCACCACCACCCCTGGCAGCGCGCTCCAGCCAACCACCCCCGTGTAAAAAACTTACCCCGCACATACCTTTAAACATCCCCCTTCTGGCCTTAGACCTTTCTAGTTTTTCACATTTCCACCCTGTGAAAAAGCTTCTGACAACTTGTATAAATACTTCCTAATTCCTGTGAGGGTGTCTGCCTCCACCCCCCCAGTCCCAGCCCCCCACGCTCTTCATTCCACATGAAGATTGGCTTTAATATATTTCCACCCCATCGGAGTTAAAACTCTCTACTGCAAGTTATTAAGTTGGGTTACTTGATGCATTCTCTGTACCAATAAAAGGACAGATAATGAGAGAGACATCATTCACTTCAGGTCAAGGGCTGATTAATGTGTTTAGGTCTTAGTTTTGAACCTCTGCGGTGAAGATTGAACGCAAGATCATGGCCATTCAGTCAGTAAGTTTAACAATTCTAACCGGTGACTCATTGACTACACATCTTGTGAAGAGAACATCATCACATGTGAAATATGTATATACAGTGACATATACATCTGGTCAGATCTGCATTAGTGTTTAACACCTGTCTCTAAACCAGCAAATACCACTTGAGTCATAGAGTCATACAATGCGGAAACAGGCCCTTCGGCCCAACATCCATGCCGACCAAAAAGCCCCATCTAAGCTAGTCCCAGTTGTCCACATTTGGCCCATATCTTTCTAAATCTTTCCTATAAATGTACATGCCTAAGTGTCTTTGAAATGCTTTTATATTCCATACACCCATTGCCTTCTGAGTGGAAAAAGTTGCCCCTCAAGTTCATATTAAATCTTTCCCCTCTCACCTTAAATCTATGCCCCCTGGTTCTTGATTCCTTTATGCTGGGCAAAAATACTCTGTGTATTTACTCCACCTATTCCACTCTTGACTTTATACATCTCTATAAAATCAAATTACTTTTTGAAATAGGTTTCCGTTGAGATTCTCAGAAGTCTGCCTTCCCAACAGTGTTTTAAGTCTCTCAACTGAGAATTTGTGATCCGGCAATTTTCCAAGTGCCTTTTCACAAACAAAGTGCTTGTAACCATTTAAGGCCCTGTGCCAAGAGCTGGCATGGGCTGCTGGGATTCGCTAACTACAGAACACGCTGAATTATTTCAAGCATTGCACGACATCATATTGTGCAATGGTTTGAGTCGCTGTTGTGCAAGAGAACAAAACTAAATAACAACTTAATTTTAACCAGAATATTTGTTTGGCGTTCAGGATTAATTAAGCAGAAAATTCTGGACATTTCTGCCCAGAAGAAAGTTGTATCGGAAAAACAAAATAGGCTGGAGTAACTCAGCGGGTCAGGCAGCATCTGTGGGGAACATGGATAGGTGACGTTTCACAGAGTGCTGGAGTAACTCAGCGGGTCAGGCAGCATCTGTGGAGAACATGGATAGGTGACGTTTCACAGAGTGCTGGAGTAACTCAGCGGGTCAGGCAGCATCTGTGGAGAACATGGATAGGTGACGTTTCACAGAGTGCTGGAGTAACTCAGTGGGTCAGGCAGCATCTCTGGAGAACATGGATAGGTGACCTTCAGACTAAATTTTACTCTTTCTCTTCTCTCTATAGCTGACACCCTTTTATCTCCTTTTCATCTCTAGCCTTTGTCATTTGTTCATTCCTCCGACAGCAAAGCAGCCAACATAATCAGTAATTGCTCACACCACGGTCATTCCCTCCTTTCCACTATCCCAACAGGCAGAAGATACAAAAACTTGAAAGCACATATCACCAGATTCAGGAATAGCTTCTTCCTGTTGTTATCAGAATCTTGGACGGACCTCTCCCCAGCTAAGGATGTAGTCTTGATCTTCCAATCCACCTCGCTGTGGCCGTTACATTATTTTTGATGGGACCAGTGTAGATAGGACATGTTGGTCGGTGTGGGCAAGTTGGGCCAAAGGGCCTTTTCCACGCTGTATCTCTGTACGACTACAACTCTATCTAAAGGTCTCTGTGACTGTCACTCTGTGTCTCTGTCTCTGTCACTTTGTGCTCTGTCACTCTGTCTCTCTGTGATTCTGTGTCTGTGTCTTTGTCACACTGTGTCTCTGTGACTCTGTGTCTCTGTGTCTCTGTGTCTCTGTGTCTCTGTGTCTCTGTGTCTCTGTGTCTCTGTGACTCTGTGACTCTGTGTCTCTGTGACTGTGTCTCTGTGTCTCTGTGACTCTGTGTCTCTGTGTCTCTGTGACTCTGTATCTCTGTCTCTATGACTCTATGACTCTGTGTCTCGGTGACTCTATGACTCTGTGTCTCTTTGTCTCCATGACTGACTCTCTGATTCTATGACAGATACCATTGCTTGGTAGTTGCCATGGTGTGGGATGTCAGTAAACAATCGCCTCAACAGTGTCAGTATCGATCTCTGGGCTCCGCAAACCCTCAGTTTTCCACACGTATTACACAGGAGCTGAGAGCATTTGGGTTTGTGACAGTCCATGTGTGACAGTCATGTGTGACAGTCGTGTGTGACAGTCTGTGTGTGACAGTCATGTGTGTGACAGTCCGTGTGTGACAGTCCGTGTGTGACAGTCCATGTGTGACAGTCCATGTGTGACAGTCCGTGTGTGACAGTCCGTGTGTGACAGTCCGTGTGTGACAGTCCGTGTGTGACAGTCCGTGTGTGACAGTCGTGTGTGACAGTCCGTGTGTAACAGTCGTGTGTGTGACAGTCGGTGTGCGTGACAGGCGGTGTGTGTGACAGTCGGTGTGTGTGACAGTCCGTGTGTGACAGTCCGTGTGTGACAGTCGTGTGTGACAGTCCATGTGCGTGATCAGATTCAACCTCTGACGTGAAGAAAAACATCGCAATCCCTCGGGATTGGAAGTGGGTGTTTGTCACAATGTTTTCTTGCTGCTCCTACTTATTATTGCATTAATTTGCTCCAATTCCTCACAAACCCCATTCGAGTGTTTTTGAGATGTTGAGCTCTACAATCATGCATTGCTGAGACCGGTGGGTGGGTCTATTGTACAGGTGTTCATGGGACAGCTAGGGGTGCAGTGAGGGGCAATGTTGGTTTAAAGTGAGTGAGTAACTGCGAGAGATAGTGGCGGTCCATGTGTGTGTGGAGGTCCTTGAGCGTGGCTGTCTGTGTGTGTGGAGGTCCGTGTGTGGCTGTCCATGTGTGTGGACATCTGTGTGTGTGGCTGTCCGTGTGTGTGGAGATCTGTGTGTGTGGAGGTCCGTGTGTGTGGAGGTCCGTGTGTGTGGAGGTCCGTGTGTGTGGAGGTCCGTGTGCGTGGAGGTCCGTGTGTGTGGAGGTACGTGTGTGTGGAGGTCCGTGTGTGTGTGGAGGTCCGTGTGTGTGGAGGTCCGTGTGTGTGGAGGTCCGTGTGCGTGGAGGTCCGTGTGCGTGGAGGTCCGTGTGTGTGGAGGTCCGTGTGTGTGGAGGTCCGTGTGCGTGGAGGTCCGTGTGTGTGGAGGTCCGTGTGTGTGGAGGTCCGTGTGTGTGGGGGTCCGTGTGTGTGGGGGTCCGTGTGTGTGGACGTCTGTGTGTGTGGCTGTCCGTGTGTGTGGAGATCCGTGTGTGTGGAGGTCCGTGTGTGTGGAGGTCCGTGTGTGTGGAGGTCCGTGTGTGTGGAGGTCCGTGTGTGTGGAGGTCCGTGTGTGTGGAGGTCCGTGTGTGTGGAGGTCCGTGTGTGTGGAGGTCCGTGTGTGTGGAGGTCCGTGTGTGTGGAGGTCCGTGTGTGTGGAGGTCCGTGTGTGTGGAGGTCCGTGTGTGTGGAGGTCCGTGTGTGTGGAGGTCCGTGTGTGTGGAGGTCCGTGTGTGTGGAGGTCCGTGTGTGTGGAGGTCGTGTGTGGAGGTCCGTGTGTGTGGAGGTCCGTGTGTGTGGAGGTCCGTGTGTGTGGAGGTCCGTGTGTGTGGAGGTCCGTGTGTGTGGAGGTCCGTGTGTGTGGAGGTCCGTGTGTGTGGAGGTCCGTGTGTGTGGAGGTCCGTGTGTGTGGAGGTCCGTGTGTGTGGAGGTCCGTGTGTGTGGAGGTCCGTGTGTGTGGAGGTCCGTGTGTGTGGAGGTCCGTGTGTGTGGAGGTCCGTGTGTGTGGAGGTCCGTGTGTGTGGAGGTCCGTGTGTGTGGAGGTCCGTGTGTGTGGAGGTCCGTGTGTGTGGAGGTCTGTGTGTGTGGACGTCTGTGTGTGTGGAGGTCCGTGTGTGTGGAGGTCCGTGTGTGTGGAGGTCCGTGTGTGTGTGGAGCTCTGTGTGTGTGGAGCTCTGTGTGTATCCCTTAGCCTCTCCATCCTATGAGGGGGCGCCATAGAGTATGGCTGCCCTGTCTGCAGCTGTTTGTCCTTTTCACCCCCTTTTTTTTGTTTTTAGTGTCTTAAAATTTTTTGTTTTGGAGGTCTAGTCTTTTTGTGTGGGTGGTGGGGGAGGGAGGGGGATACTAGATGCCAGCTGATCTACATCGGTGAGACCAAGCGGAGGCTTGGCGATCGTTTCGCCGAACACCTCCGGTCGGTCCGCAATAACCAACCTGAACTCCCGGTGGCTCAGCACTTCAACTCCCCCTCCCATTCCGTATCTGACCTCTCTGTCCTGGGTCTCCTCCATGGCCACAGCGAGCAACACCGTAAATTGGAGGAAATGCACCTCATATTCCGCTTGGGCAGTCTACATCCTGGTGGCCTGAACGTTGAATTCTCCCAATTCTGCTAGCCCTGGCTGTCCCCTCCCCTTCATCAGCCATCTGGTTGTCTCCTCCCCTCCCCCAGCCCTCGGGCTCCTCCTCCGTCTTTTCCTTTTATCCTTTCTTCTCCCCACCCCCTATCAGTCTGAAGAAGGGTTTCGGCCCGAAACGTTACCTATTTCCTTCGCTCCATAGATGCTGCTGCACCCGCTGAGTTTCTCCAGCATTTTTTTGTGTACCTTCGATTTTCCAGCATCTGCAGTTCCTTCTTTAACACTGTATTTCTCGGTCCCTGCTAAAATTAAGTTAAAGTTAATAAAGTGAATAGAGGACACGTGGAGGCGCTTGTAAAGTAGAATGAAACTTACCCGAGGAACTGTTAGGTCTCCGTTCTGAGGCCAGGCAAATACACGCAAAAAAAACCATTGCGATGTGAAAGTCGATTGCAAGATGGCGGCGGGCCAACTGCGCAGGGGGCGGACCCGTTGGGATCCCATTGTGACATAATTGTGATGTCGAATGCGGCTGATGGGCAGGACAAGCGGAAAAGTGTTTTTTGTAAAGTTTAAAATGTCAATAATTTGTAAAATATACCATCAATCAGAACGAAACTTGCTAGTTTACATTGCAGGACAACGGTGAGTAAGGTGGGCCATGTAGTGCTATCATGTAGTTTTGGGGACAAACCAACACACAAACATACAAGATGAGAGTTTCAGTAATATACAAGACCAAGCGGGTCCCGTTGCCCCAACCCAATATTCCACCATTCACACATAACCCCTAACTGTGCAGGCGCGCTCATTTCCCCTCATCCCCAGCACTCCCCCCATCCTCTTCACCCTCCTTCTTTCCCCTACCCCAAATCACTTCCTCCCTCCTTCCATAACCCCTCTCCCATCCCTACCCCCCTTCTCTCCCTCTATCCGTTTAAATAACATTAAACAACAATCCTCTCCTCGTCCCCTACCCCATTCCCTCCCTCTCCTTACAACAATGGAACAAATCTCTCATTGCACTGGGAGTCCCGTCATTATTAAATTGTAACGGAGTTTTTTTTTAAAGAGCAATCTTTTATGTAAATGAGATTCGGGATCCCATTGTGATGTCATAAGCTGCTAACTGTCATTGCATGCAAGCAAATTTTGTCAAAGTGAGGTTTTGTAAAGTTTAAAATGTGAATAACTGGTAAAATATACAATGAATCTGAACGAGACTTGATACAACACACCACAGGAATATGGTGAGTAAGGTGGTCCAAAGATTGTAGTGCTATCGTGTACCGTTTTGGCAGAAATTTCTGGATATCACAGACGGACGGACGGACGGACGGACAGAGAAACAAACAAGATGAGAATTTGATAGAAGATAAAAGGTAAAAGGACTGGACAAGCTAGATGCAGGAAAAATGTTCCCAATGTTAGGGGAGTCCAGAACGAGGGTCCACAGTCTAAGAATAAAGGGGAGGCCATTTAAAACTGAGATGAGGAAAAACTTTTTCACACAGAGAATTGTGAATTTGTTGAATTCACTGCTTCGGAAGGCAGTGGAGGCCAATTCACTGGATGAATTTAAAAGAGAGTTAGATGGAGCTCTAGGGGCTAGCGGAATCAAGGGGTATGGGGAAAAGGCAGGCAAGGGTTATGATTGTGGATGATCAGCCATGATCACTATGAATGCCCGTGCTGGTTCGAAGGGCCGAATGGCCTCCTCCTGCACCTATTCTCTATGTTTCGATGTAATGAGAACTACTCCCCTCAGTCACTGGAGTTTTTCTCTCACTTGTGCACAATAAGGCAGGACCTTGCAGACACTGACCTCACACTCACTGACCTTTGGCCTTACACATACTGACCTCACTGACCTTTGGCCTTGTACACACTGATCTCACTGACCTTTGACCTTGTACACACTGACCACTCACTCTTATTTGGCCCTCATTTAGGCTCAGAATCACTGACACTGACCTTTCATCTCAGCACCCGGTTAATTTTCAGCGGTTAATTTTCGACTTTTTTTTGCACTAATGTCTTGTTTTATTGGACAGTCTTTCTTTTAAAAAGGAGAGCTGAGAGCTGCAATTGACTCACTGCATTAAGGAACATTGGTCAAATGCATATCAATAGGAGAATCAAAAGGAAGTGGATAGAAGGGAGCAAGGAATTCAAAACAGGCTCCATCCTGAGAGAAAACAAACAGGATAAAAGACTTCCAATTGTAAGGAAACAGGAACAACAAAGTGGAAACCGACTTGTGTGGTTACGTGGAATCACATTTGGCTACTTTGTTGAAGTTCTTTGATAATTTAGCAAGGATGGTGGATAACAGAAAAGGAACTGGTCCAAGCCAGTTTAGTTTAGTTTAGTATTGTCACCTGCACCAAAGTACATTGAAACATTGTTTTTTGCATGCTATCTGGTCAAAGCAGAGAGTGTACATGAACACAATCAAGCCGTTCACAGTGGACTGATAACAGCACCGTGGGAGTAATGTTTCCAGCAGAATGTTGTCTGAGAGGCTGTGCCTTATCAGAGTTTCTTCCTCAATGTCAATCTTGTCTCATCCTTTGAAAGTTTCTCACATTTATCGAAGGTCAGCCCCTTCAGGTATTGTTCGCAACTTGACACAGACGGTAGGAACTGCGGGAAGCCATGCGCCTCGGCTCTGCTGCACTGTATAATGCACCAGAGCTACAGATATATTCTCCCCTCGCCTCTGGCTTCCTTTATCATTATGGCCATCTCTTTGTGAACGGCCTTCAATGGACAATTACACAGGTTCAAGCCAAGAAATTCCTCCTCATCTCAGTTGTAAACACTGTTTCCCGAGTTGTGACGTGTAAGAAGGAACTGCAGATGTTGGTTTAAATCTCAGATAGACACGAAAAGCTGGAGTAACTCAGCAGGTCAGGGAGCTTCTCTGGAGAAAAGGAATAGGTGACGTTTTGCGTCGAGACCCTTAACCCTTCTTCTGAAGAAGAGTCTTGACCCGAAACGTCATCTTTCCCTTTTCTCCAGAGATATTGCCTGTCTCGCTGATTTACTCCAGCTTTTTGTGTCTAAAATCCTCCCAAGCTGTGACTCTGGTTCCGAACTCACATATTAGGAACATAGACATAGAAACATAGAAAATAGGTGCAGGAGTAGGCCATTCGGCCCTGCGAGCCTGCACCGCCATTCAATATGATCACAGCTGATCATCCAACTCAGTATCCTGTACCTGCCTTCTCTCCATACCCCCTGATCCCTTTAGCCACAAGGGCCACATCTAACTCCCTCTTAAATATAGCCAATGAACTGGCCTCAACTACCTTCTGTGGCAGAGACTTCCAGAGATTCACCACTCTCTGTGTGAATTTTTTTTTTCTCATCTCGGTCCAAAAGGATTTCCCCTTTATCCTTAAACTGTGATCCCTTGTCCTGGACTTCCCCAACATCGGGAACAATCTTTGAATGGATGAACTTTGAAATCCGCACTCTTCTGAAGACCAGACACCGGCATTCATGTCTGATGATAAAGTGGTCTATAAGAAGCCCAAATCAACTCCTACCTCCACAAAAACCTGGACCCACTGCAGTTTGCTTACCGCCACAACAGATCAACTGTGGATGCGATCTCGCTGGCCCTCCACTCCGTTCTGGACCACTTGGACAACAAAAACTCATATGTCAGGCTGTTATTCATCGATTACAGCTCGGCATTTAATACAATCATCCCCTCCAAGCTGGTTACCAAACTCGCAGTGGGTATCTGCGCATCCCTCTGCAATTGGATCCTCGACTTCCTCATTCACAGACCACAGTCTGTTCGTATTGGTGGAAATGTGTCAGACCCGATAACAATCAGCACGGGAGCACCTCAAGGCTGCGTGCTCAGGCCCCTGCTGTACTCACTCTATACTGCGTAACCGGTCATAGTGCGAACTCGATCATCAAGTTCGCTGACGACACCATTGTTGTGGACGTATCACTGATGGGGATGAGTCAGAGTACAGAAGAGAGATCGAGCAACTGTCCATATGGTGCCAGCACAATAACCTGGCCCTCAACACCAGCAAAACCAAGGAACTGATTGTGGACTTTGGAAGGAATAGGATGAGGACCCACAGTCCCGTTTATATCAATGGGTCGATGGTTGAAAGGGTCAAGAGCTTTAAATTCCTGGGCGTGCACATCTCTGAAGATCTTTCCTGGTCCGAGAACACTGATGCTACTATTAAGAAAGCACATCAGCGCCTCTACTTCCTGAGAAGATTACGGAGAGTCGGTTTGTCAAGGAGGACTCTCTCTAACTTCTACAGGTGCAGAGTAGAGAGCATGCTGACCGGTTGCATCGTGGCTTGGTTCGGCAACTTGAGCGCCCTGGAGAGGAAAAGACTACAAAGAGTAGTAAACACTGCCCAGTCCATCATCGGCTCTGACCTCCCTTCCATCGAGGAGATTTATCGCAGTCGCTGCCTCAAAAAGGCTGGCAGTATCATCAAGGACCCACACAATCCTGGCCACACACTCATCTCCCTGCTACATTCAGGTAGAAGGTACAGGAGCCTGAAGACTGCAACGACCAGGTACAGGAATAGCTACTTCCCCACAGCCATCAGGCTATTAAACTTGGCTCGGACAAAACTCTGAACATTAATAGCCCATTATCTGTTATTTTGCACTTTATCAGTTTATTTATTCATGTGTGTATATATTTATATAATGATATATGGACACACTGATCTGTTTTGTTGTCAATGCCTTCTATGTTCTGTTGTGCTGAAGCAAAGCAAGAATTTCATTGTCCTATCAGGGGCACATGACAATAAACTCACTTGAACTTGAACTTGAACTTCATCTTCCTGCATCTAGCCCGTCCAACCCCTTAAGAATTTTGTACGTTTCGATAAGATCCCCCCTCAATCTTCTACATTCTAGCGAGTACAAGCCGAGTCTATCCAGTCTTTCTTCATATGAAAGTCCTGACATCCCAGGAATCTCTGGTGAACCTTCTCTGTACTCCCTCTATGGCAAGAATGTCTTTCCTCAGATTAGGAGACCAAAACTGTACGCAATACTCCAGGTGTAGTCTCGCCAAGACCCAGTACAACTGCAGTAGAACCTCCCTGCTCCTATACTCAAATCCTTTTGCTATGAATGCTAACATACCATTCGCTTACTTCACTGCCTTCTGCACCTGTATGCCTACTTTCAATGACTGGTGTACCATGACACCCAGGTCTCGTTGCATCTCCCCTTTTCCTAATCGGCCACCATTTAGATAATAATCTACTTTCCTGTTTTTGCCACCAAAGTGGATAACCTCACATTTATCCACATTATACTGCATCTGCCAGGCATTTGCCCACTCACCTAACCTATCCAAGTCACCTTGGAGCCTCCTAGCATCCTCCTCACAGCTAACACTGCCCCCCAGCTTAGTGTGATCCGCAAACTTCGAGATGTTGCATTCAATTCCCTCATCCAAATCATTAATATATATTGTAAATAGCTGGGGTCCCAGCACTGAGCCTTGTGGTACCCCACTAGTCATGGCCTGCCATTCTGAAAAGGACCCATTTACACCTACTCTTTGCTTCCTGTTTGCCAGCCAGTTCTCTATCCACATCAATACTGAAACCCCAATACGGTGTGCTTTAAGTTTGTATACTAATCTCTTATGTGGGACCTTGTCGAAAGCCTTCTGAAAGTCCAGATATAACACATCCACTGGTTCTCCCCTATCCACTCTACTAGTTACATCCTCGAAAAATTCTATAAGATTTGTCAGACATGATTTACCTTTCGTAAATCCATGCTGACGTTGTCCAATGATTTCACCACTTTCCAAATGTGCTGCTATCCCATCTTTAATAACTGACTCTAGCAGTTTCCCCACTACCCCTGTTAGACTAACTGGTCTGTAATTCCCCGTTTTCTCTCTCCCTCCCTTTTTCAAAAGTGGGGTTACATTAGCTACCCTCCAATCCTCAGGAACTACTCCAGAAACTAAGGAGTTTTGAAAAATTATCACTAATGCATCCATTATTTCTGGGGCTACTTCCTTAAGTACTCTGGGATGCAGCCTATCTGGCCCTGGGGATTTATCGGCCTTTAATCCATTCAATTTACCTAACGCCACTTCCCGGCTAACCTGGATTTCACTCAGTTCCTCCATTTCATTTGACCCGCAGTCCCCTGCTATTTCCGGCAGATTATTTATGTCTTCCTCAGTGAAGACAGAACCAAAGTAGTTATTCAATTGGTCTGCCATGTCCTTGTTCCCCATGATCAGTTCACCTGTTTCTGACTGCAAGAGACCTACATTTGTTTTAACTAATCTCTTTCTCTTCACATATCTATAAAAACTTTTGCAGTCCGTTTTTATGTTCCCTGCCAGTTTTCTTTCATAATCTATTTTCCCTTTCCTAATTAAGCCCTTTGTCCTCCTCTGCTGGACTGAATTTCTCCCAGTCCTCTGGTAGGCTGCTTTTTCTGGCTAATTTGTACGCTTCATCTTTTGTTTTGATACTATCCCTGATTTCCCTTGTTATCCACGGATGCACTACCTTCCCTGATTTATTCTTTTGCCAAACTTGGATGAACAATTATTGTAGTTCATCCATGCAGTCTTTAAATGCCTTCCATTGCATATCCACCGTCAACCCTTTAAGAATCAATTGCCAGTCAAACTTGGCCAATTCACGTTTCATACCCTCAAAGTTACCTTTCTTTAAGTTCAGAACCCTTGTTTCTGAATTAACAATGTCACTCTCCATCCTAATGAAGAACTCAACCATATTATGGTCACTCTTGCCCAAGGGGCCACGCACAACAAGACTGCTAACTAACCCTTCCTCATTACTCAATACCCAGTCTAGAATAGCCTGATCTCTCGTTGGTTCCTCTACATGTTTGTTTAGAAAACTATCCCGCATACATTCCAAGAAATCCTCTTCCTCAGCACCCCTGCCAATTTGATTCACCCAATCTATATGTAGATTGAAGTCACCCATTATAATTGTTTTACCTTTGTTGCACGCATTTCTAATTTCCTGTTTGATGCCATCCCCAACTCCACTACTACTGTTAGGTGGCCTGTACACAACACCCACTAGCGTTTTCTGCCCCTTAGTGTTTCGTAGCTCTACCCATATCAATTCCACATCCTCCAAGCTAATGTCCTTCCTTTCCATTGCGTTAATCTCCTCTCTAACCAGCAATGCAACCCCACCTCCTTTTCGTTTCTGTCTATCCCTCCTGAATATTGAATATCCCTGGATGTTCAGCTCCCAGCCTTGGTCACCCTGGAGCCATGTCTCCGTGATCCCAACTATATCATAATCATTAATAGCTATCTGCACGTTCAACTCATCCACCTTATTACGAATGCTTCTTGCATTGAGACACAAAGCCTTCAGGCTTGTTTTTACAACGCTCTTACCCCTTATACAATTATGTTGAAAAGTGGCTCTTTTTGATTTTTGCCCTGGATTTGTCTGCCTGCCACTTTTACTTTTCACCTTGCTACCTATTGCTTCTACCCTCATTTTACAATCCTCTGTCTCTCTGCTCAGACATTTAAGAGCTTAACTGCTTTGAGTCAGTCTGGCCCTGTTAGAATTGTGAATATTTTAGAAACCCCTCTCGTTGTGAGACAGGAATGAATAATGTAATGCATGGGTAGGATGTTTCTCGATTACCCAGTGCCCCTGTTCAGCCGAACCAACTTCTATGCAGGTACCTTGTGCAGAGCAGCACTGAGTTAGGGGCAGGCAGTCAACCTGCCAGTTTGTTTTTTATCTTATCGAAGCATTGTGTTTTGATTGTTTTTTCCTGAGGGACTATGCACCAGATTGTTAATCACTCCTTGCCCACGACACACCACCTGCTTACAACAGCCCGTTATCTAGTTGGTTCCTTGATGTATTGGTTTAAGAAAACATCCTACGCATTCTAGGAATTATCCTCTACAGTATTATCGTGAATTTTATTTAAACTATCTCTAAGTAAATTAAATGGTAACCTTATTGTAAGTGACTCAGTTTTCCTGTTTAATTTCTTCCCTCATACCAGTCAGTCATACATGATCCATTCCTGTTTAGAGGTGAGAGTAAGCAAGTTCCCCCCTCCCCTCCCCCCTCCCCTCCCCCTCCCCTCCCCCTCCCACCTCCCAACCTCCTCAACCACCTCCACCACCTCCCCTCTCTACCCATCCCATTCCCCTCCCTATCTCACCCCCTTCCCCATCTCTACTCCCTATTCCCATCCTCTCCTGCAGCGAGACTCCTGACGGGCACCCGAAAAAGGGACCACATCACCCCGATCCTGGCCACTCTCCACTGGCTCCCTGTGCGGTTCCGTATAAACTTCAAGATCCTCCTCCATGTCTACAAAGCCCTCAATGGGCTTGCCCCCGCCTACATAAAAAGTCTTCTCACCCACCACTCCACCTCCAGGCCCCTCAGATCGGCCGACTTGGGGTTGCTGAATATCCCACGGTCTAGGCATAAGCTCAGGGGCAACCGCGCCTTTGCGGTTACAGCCCCTAGACTGTGGAACAGCATCCCCTTTCCCATCAGAACTGCCCCCTCCATCGACTCTTTTAAGTCAAGACTAAAGACTTATCTATACTCCCAAGCCTTTCCTGACGTCCTCTGAGTGAAGGCTACATGTATATATGTATGTAGTTTGTTTTGTTGTGCTATTCTTATAACAAATGTAAAGAACTTTGGCCAACGAGAGTTGTTTTTTAAATGTGCTCTATAAATAAATGTGACTTGACTTGACTTGACTCCCCATCCCCTCACCCCCTCCTCTGTCCCCATCCTCTCCCCTATCACTTAACCCCTTCCTCGCTCTTTAAGTTGAGTTTATTGTCATGTGTACCGAGGTACAGTGAAAATCTATATAGATAAGGAAGTGCAAGGTGCGAAAACAGAACAAAGAGAATGCTGATCAAGGAAAATGTAGAATAGATCATTGTTAGTTGGGAGAAGTTAACAACAAAGCAAACAGATAAAGTGTAGTCAGAGACAGTAAGACTGGTCGGAGAACTGGGAAAGGGCAGGGGATGGAGAGAAAAGGAAAGCAAGGGCTATCTGAAGTTAGAGAAGTCAATGTTCATACCACTGGGGTGTGAGCTACCCCAAGCGAACTATTGAGGTGCTGTTCCTCCAATTTGTGCTGGGCTTCTCTGACAGTGGAGGAGGCCCAGGACAGAAATGTCAGTGTGGGAATGAGAAGGGGAGTTAAAGTGTTGAGCAACTGGGAAATCAAGTAGGTTTGAGCAGAGGTGTTGAGTGAAACAATCGGCAAGCCTGCGCTTGGTCTCGCCAATATACAGGAGTTCACACCTGGAATGAGGTTGGAGGAGGTGCAGGTGAACCTCTGCCTCATCTGAAAGGACAGTCAGGGTCCATGTATGGAGTCGAGGGCGAGGTATAGGGACATGTGTTGCATCTCCTGCGGTTGCAGGGGAAAGTACCTGGGGAGGGGGTGGGAAGGGTGGGAAGGGATGAGTTGACCAGGGAGTTGCGGAGGGAACGGTCTCTGCGTAAAACGGAAAGGGGTGGAGATGGGAAGATCTGGCAAGTAGTGGGATCCCGTTGGAGGTGGCAAAAATGACTTCAGGCTGAAGAAGGGTATCAACCCGAAACGTCGCCTATTCCTTCTCTCCATTGATGCTGCCTCACCCGCTGAGTTTCTCCAGCTTTTTTTGCCTACCTTCGATTGTTCCAGCATCTGCAGTTCTTTCTTAAACATCCTGCCCCATACACACCTGGCCCCGCCTCTACACACCTGGCCCCGCCTCTGCACACTTGGCCAGGTGCGGATCTACTATGAAACTAATGAAGCTTAAGGTTCAGGGCCCCTAATCCTGGAGGGGCCCCAGAAGTGACTTTAGTCCAGATATTCTTCCAATTTAAATCGGAATTCCGATTTTTTTGTTTTCCTAGTAATGAATCTGATTTTTCACCTCGACTAAACTTCACCTCACACTTAAACCTCAACTCACTAAACCTCGCCTCGACTAAACCACCCACCTCACACTTAATCCCCGCCTCGACTAATCGGCGCCTTTTTCCCGCTTCTGCGGGGAGGGGCTGCGGCCGCCGCGGACGGGGGGGCTACAAATAGCAGGAGCGGGAGAGAGGCGGCGATTAGTCGACGCGCGGATTAGGTGTGAGGTGGAATTTAGTTGTGAGGTGTGAGGTTTAGTTAAATTGAGGTGGGGTTAAGTTGTGAGGTGAGGTGTGAGATTTATTTGAGGGGCGAGGTTTAGTGAGGTATGGTTTGGTCGAGGCGAGGTTTAGGTGTGAGGAGAAGTTTGGTAGTGCGAGGCGAGGGGTTTAGTGAGGCAAGGGGATAAGTGGAGGTGTAGAAGGTGTAGGATTCACCCTTATCCTTAAACTGTGACCCCTTGTTCTGGCCTTGTTCTGTAGCAGAAACATAGAAAATAGGTGCAGGAGGAGGCCATTCGACCTTTCGAGCCAACACCGCCATTCATTGTGATCATGGCTGATCGTCCCCAATCAATAACCTGTGCCTGCCTTCTCCCCATATCCCTTGATTCCACTAGCCCCTCGAGCTCTATCTAACTCTCTCTAAAATCCATCCAGTGATTTGGCCTCCACTGCCCTCTGTGGCAGGGAATTCCACAAATTCACAACTCTCTGGGTGAAAAAGTTTTTTCTCACCTCAGTCTTAAATGGCCTCCCCTTTATTCTAAGACTGTGGCCCCTGGTCCTGGCCTCGCCCAACATTGGGATCATTTTTCCTGCATCTAGCTTGTCCAGTCCTTTTATAATTTTACATGTTTCTATAAGATCCCCCCTCACCCTTCTAAACTCCAGTGAATACGAGTATTTTCAATCTTTCCTCATATGACAGTCCCGCCATCCCAGGGATCAATCTCGTGAACCTACGCTGCACTGCCTCAATCACAAGGATGTCCTTCCTCAAATTAGGAGACCAAAACTGTACACAATACTCCAGATGTGGTCTTACCAGAGCCCTATACAACTGCAGAAGAACCTATACTGAAATCCTCTTGTTATGAAGGCCAACATTCGATTAGCTTTCTTCACTGTCTGCTGTACCTGCACGCCAACTTTCAGTGACTGGTGTACAAGGACACCCAGGTCTCTCTGTACCTCCCCATTACCCCATTGAGATAATAATCTGCCCCCTTGTTTTTGCCGCCTAAGTGGATAACCTCACATTTATCTATGTTATACTGCATCTGCCACGCATCTGCCCACTCATTCAACCTGTCCAGGTCACCCTGCAACCTCCTAACATCCTCTTCACAGTTCACACTGCCACCCAGCTTTATGTCATCCGCAAACTTGCTAGTGTTGCTCCTAATTCCCTCTTCCAAATCATTAATATATATGGTAAACAGTTGCGGCCCCAACACCGAGCCTTGCGGCACTCCACTCGCCACTGCCTGCCATTCTGAAAAGGACCGTTCACTCCTACTCTTTGCTTCCTGTCTGCCAACCAATTTTCTGTCCACGGCAACACCCTACCCCCAATACCATGTGCTTTAATTTTAGTCACCAATCTCCGGTGCATGACCTTATCAAAGGCTTTCCGAAAGTCTAGATACACTACATCCACTGGCGCCCCTTCATCCATTTTACTTGTCACATCCTCAACAAATTCCAGAAGATTAGTCAAGCACGATTTTCCTTTCATAAATCCATGTTGACTTGGACTAATCCTTTTGCTATCCAAATACCCCATTATTACCTCTTTAATAATTGACTCCAGCATCTTTCCCACCACTGAAGTCAGGCTAACTGGTCTGTAATTCCCCGTTTTCTCTCTCGCTCCTTTCTTGAAAAGTGGGATAACATTAGCTATCCTCCAATCCACAGGAACTGATCCTGAATCTATTGAACATTGGAAAATGATCACCAATGCGTCCACTATTTCTAGAGCCACCTCCCTGAGGACCCTGGGATGCAGACCATCAGGCTGAGGGGATTTATCATCCTTCAGTCCCATTAGCCTACCCAATACTATTTCTCGCCTAATGAAAATGTATTTCAGTTCCTCTACTCCCTTAGATCCTCTGTCCTCCAGTACTTCTGGGAGATTGTTTGTGTCTTCCTTAGTGAAGACAGATCCGAAGTACCTATTCAACTCTTCTGCCATTCCCTTGTTCCCCGTAATAATTTCACCCGTGCCTGCCTTCAAGGGACCCACATTTGACTTTGCTATTCTTTTTCCCTTAACATATCTAAAGAAGCTTTAACTGTCCTTCTTTATATTCCTGGCCAGCTTCCCCTCGTACTTCATCTTTTCAGCGCGTATTATCCGTTTTGTTTCCATCTGTTGTCCTATGAAAGTTTCCCAATCCTCTGTCTTCCGGCTACTCTTTGCTGTGTAATACATCTTTTCTTTTAGTTTTATTCTATCCCTAACTTCTCTTGTCAGCCACAGTTGCCTCCTACTCCCCTTAGAATCTTTCTCCCTTTTTGGAATGAAATGATCCTACATCTTTCGGATTATGCCCAGAAATTCCTGCCATTGCTGTTCCACCGTCATTCCTGCTAGGATCCCTTTCCAGTCTACTGTGGCCAGCTCCCCTCTCATGCCTTCATAGTCCCCTTTGTTGAACTGCAGCACGGACACTTTCGATTTAACCTTCTCCTTCTCAAATTGCAGATCAAAACTAAGCATATTATGATCACTACCTCCAAGCGGTTCCTTTACCTCGAGTTCTCTTATCAAATCTGGTTCATTGGACAACACTAAATCCAGAATTGCCTTTACTCTGGTCGGCTCAATTACAAGCTGCTCTAAGAATCCATCTCGGAGGCACTCTACAAACTCTCTTTCTTGGGGTCCTGAACAAACCTGATTTTCCCAGTCTACCTGCATATTGAAATCCCCCATCACCTGTGTTACAAGCCAGTTTTAACTCCTGCTGCAACTTACACCCTAAATCCAGGCTACTATTTGGGGGTCTGTAGATAACACCAATTAGTGTCTTCTTGCCTTTGCAATTCCTCAACTCAATCCAACTCTACCTTGTCAGTCCCTATGTCTTCCCTCGCAAGGGTCTGAATTCCATCCCTCACCAGCAGAGCTACCCCCCCTCCTCTGCCCACCTGCCTGTCCTTTCTGTAGGGTGTATAACCCTGAATATTAAGTTCCCATGCCCGATCCTCCTGCAGCCATGTCTCAGTAATCCCCACAATGTCATATCTACCAACCTCTAACTGAGCCTCAAGCTCATCTACTTTACTTCTTATACTTCGCGCATTCATTTATAATATTTTTTAATTCCTTCAGCATCTCACCTTTCACATCGATCCCTATTACACCTGGCCATACTCTCCTATCCCTTTGTGAGCTTTCTTTCCCGTTAATTCTGGGGTCATTAAATATCCTTTTACTCCCTTTCCCTTTAACTCCGTCCTTGACTATCCCATTTGACACCCCCCCCCCCTTATTTAGTTTAAAACTACCTGTGTAGCAGTGGCAAACCTTTTAAGGGGCAATCTGTCCCTTTTGTACAGTTCCCCCTCACTCCAAAACAGATCCCAGTGGTCTAAGAATCTAAATCCCTGCCCCCTGCACCAGTTCCTCAGCCACACATTCAGCTCCTGTATCTCCCTGTTCCTGCTCTCGCCAGCACGAAGAACTGGAAGCAAACCGGAGATAACCACCCTGGAGGTCCTGCCTTTCAGCACTTTTTCGAGCTCTCTAAAGTCATGCTTAAGAATATTCATCCCCTTCTTTCTGACATTGTTTGCGCCGACATGCACTACCACTTCCGTCTGTACATCTTCGCCCCTGAGGATTTTCTGCACTCTGTCCGTGACATCCTGGATCCTGGCACCCGGGAGGCAGCACACCATCACCGAATCCCGTCTGTTGCCACAGAAACACTGTCCGTAACTCTCACAATGGGGTCTCCAACTATGACGGCTTTGTCTGACGTCTGGCCTCTTTGGTTTTGGCTCAACAGCACTTTTTGCTTCGCAATCCAGTCTGCCGCTCAGTGCGTTAACGTCTTCTGTCCCGACAGCTTCTAAGTGGGTGAACCTGTTCACAAGAGGTACAACACCTGGGGACCTTTGCATTCCATGTTTACTTCCCTTTCTCACTTTCACCCACCTTCTTTCTTCCAGTACCTTAGGTGTAACAATCTTGCTCTCAGACTCATTTAGGAACGACTCCGTTTCTCGGACGAACCTGAGGTCACCCACTTGCTTCTCCAGTTCCCCAACACGGTTCTTCAGGAGCTGTACCTGGATGCACTTCTCACATTTGTAGCAGCCAGAGGCACCAGCGGTGTCCTTGACCTCCCACATACAGCAAGCATCACAGAGAATTCCACAAATTCACAACTCTGGGTGAAAACGTTTTTTTCTCATCTCACTACTAGGCAAAGAGACATTTCAGGTATCATATTTTTTGTAAAGATTTTTTTAGGTGTGCGAGGCCATTTATTGGAAACGTATAAGATTATTAAGGGTTTGGACACGCTAGAGGCAGGATGTTTACCAATGCTGGGAGAGTCCGGAACCAGGGCCACAGTTTAAGAATAAAGGGTAGGCCATTTAGAATAGATGAGGAAATACTTTTTCACACAGAGAATTGTGAATCTGTGGAATTCTCTGCCTCAGAAGGCAGTGGAGGCCAATTCTCTGGAGGCTTTCAAGAGAGAGATAGATAGAGCTCTTAAAGATAGCAGAGCTAAGATAGCATAGCAGGAACAGCTTCTTCCCCACAGCCATCAGGCTATTAAACTCGGCTCGGTCAAAACTCTGAACATTAATAGCCAATAATCTGTTTATTTGCACGTTATCAATTTAATTATTCATGTGTGTATATATTTATGCAATGGTATATGGACACACTGATCTGTTCAGTATTCGTGCCTATTATGTTCTGGTGTGCTAAAGCAAAGCAAGAATTTCATTGTCCTATCAGGGACACATGACAATAAAACTCTCTTGAACTCTTGAGTCAGGGATATGGTGAGAACGCAGGAATGGGGTACTGATTGTGGATGATCAGCCATTATCACAGTGAATGGCAGTGCTGGCTCGAAGGGCCGAATGGCATACTCCTGCACCTATTGTCTATTGTCTATTTCATTGAATATATATATTTTGGGGATTATTTTACTGCTTATGTGTTGGATAAATTCTGCGCTTCTGTTATGTAAAGTACCAGCAGAACGTTGCCCCCTGAACCCAAGCTGTCCATGGTGTCCGCCCGGGGGGGGGGCTAGCCGGTCTCCTGGACCCCCAACCAATACTTCCTACTTTTTTTCTGGAGGTGAATATCATGCTTAGTCCACATTGCTTAAAAATGTTGGGTCTACGAGAAGGGTTTAAAAAATAATAATACTATTAATAATATAGTGTAATTCAATACAAAATAATAGTTAAAATAAAAATTAAAAGGTTATTAAAGTATCATGTAGGCCAGCCGTAAACAGAAAAAACTTTAAAATTAAGAATGTTTCATTCTAAATATATTTAATATAAAATAATTATAAATAATTTAAAACACTATTAACATTTATGACAGAAATTAAAATGTGTGGTGATCTGTCGTGGAATAACCCCATTGAAGAAGATAACAGTGATTATCCAGACCTCGTTGCTGGTTGCGAAGGGGCCCCCAGGTCCACCACTGGTCTGCCTCATACACACCTGGCCCCGCCCCATACACACCTGGCCCCGCATCCACACACCTGGACCCCGCCCCATACACACCTGACCCCGCCCCATACACACCTGACCCCGCCCCATACACACCTGGACCCCGCCCCATACACACCTGGCCCCGCCCTATACACACCTGGCCCCGCTCCATACACACCTGACCCTGCCCCATACACACCTGGCCCCGCCCCATACACACCTGACCCCGCCCCATACACACCTGACCCCGCCCCATACACACCTGGCCCCGCCCCATACACACCTGACCCCACCCCATACACACCTGACCCCACCCCATACACACCTGGCCCCGCCCTATACACACCTGGCCCCGCCCCATACACAAAAATGCTGGAGAAACAGCGGGTGCAGCAGCATCTATGGAGCGAAGGAGATAGGCAACGTTTCGGGCCAAAACCCTTCTTCAGACGAAACCCTTCTTCAGCGTTTCGCCCCGAAACGTTGCCTATCTCCTTTGCTCCATAGATGCTGCTGCACCCGCAGAGTTTCTCCAGCATTTTTGTCTACCTTCGATTCTCATGCATCTGCAGTTCCTTCTTTAACCCTCCCTCTACACACCTGGCCCCGCCTCCACACACCTGGCCCCGCCTCTACACACCTGGCCCCGCCTCCACACACCTGACCCCGTCTCCACACACCTGGCCCCGCCTCTACACACCTGGCCCCGCCTCTACACACCTGGCCCCGCCTCTACACACCTGGCCCGCCTCCACACACCTGGCCCGCCTCCACACACCTGGCCCGCCTCCACACACCTGGCCCGCCTGTGCGGGATATAAGGGCAGGTATGTCGCGCGGTCCTGAGGTTCGTCTTGCTCACATCGGAGCCCGACCATGAGCGTTCCCGTACAGCAGGTGTGCGCGGCGCTTCCCGAATACGCCCAGATTGAGCAAAGCAGTCAGGCCGCCGAAATGCCCCCGGCCCCCGGGATGGCCATGGGCCCCTGCCCCGGGATGGCCATGGCTCCGGGCCCCGGGATGGTCATGGGTCCCGGCCCCGGGATGGTCATGGGTCCCGGCCCCGGGATGGTCATGGCTCCCGGCCCCGGCATGATTATGGCTCCGGGACCCGGGATGGTCATGGCTCCGGCTACCACCATCTCCCTGCAACGGGTACATTCCCGCGACTTCCTGGTCTGGTCCATCTTCAACGTTATCCACATGAACATCTTATGCCTCGGATTCATCGCGGTGGCTTTCTCAGTCAAGGTAAAGCGGGGACATCCCGTCTGCATGAACCCGCGGGCAGAGGCGACGGGTTGGGTTGGGTGGGGGCAGATTCGGACTTCTCCCCTGTGACGGGGACGTTGGATGTGGAGAATATGTTTCTTCTAGGATATTTATGGGAGAGACCAGGGTCTATTTATGGGAGAGACCAGGGTCTATTTATGGGAGAGACCAGGGTCTATTTATGGGAGAGACCAGGGTCTATTTATGGGAGAGACCAGGGTCTATTTATGGGAGAGACCAGGGTCTATTTATGGGAGAGACCAGGGTCTATTTATGGGAGAGACCAGGGTCTATTTATGGGAGAGACCAGGGTCTATTTATGGGAGAGACCAGGGTCTATTTATGGGAGAGACCAGGGTCTATTTATGGGAGAGACCAGGGTCTATTTATGGGAGAGACCAGGGTCTATTTATGGGAGAGACCAGGGTCTATTTATGGGAGAGACCAGGTTTTTTTTCCTCGCAAAGGACCACACACTTTCAGAGCCTTCTCTACAATGAGAACCACGATCTGAGTGATGATGCAGACTTCTGCTGTAGAGGTTTGTACCCATGTTTTCCATCTTGATGCTGGTATTTTGGAAGGTTGCTGGTGTTTATAAAAGGGAAAAGCGAGAGACTGCATGCAGGTCAGTCCACCTGACTCCAGTGCTGGGAAAAGGATTGGAAACATTGAAGACGGCTTGCATCAGCATCAGAGGCACCAGCTGGTTACTCTCAACCTGATCTTGTTGAAGTGAACACTGTGGGTAAAGCCAGAGATGATTGACGGGCAGTGAAGGTGAAGTGCTGAGATTTTGTCTTGGAGAACAGGAGGTTCTGATTAAGGTCTACCAAGTTCCTAATGGCACAGAGAGAGAGAGTAGATGGCAGGCAATATTACCCTTGAACAGCAACCCTGAGCTGATCACCATTGTTTTATTGCCTCTTTCTTATTTCCTGAATTTAGCCTCGTGAGATCTTTCTCCATCACTTGGTAAACCTGTTGTTGGAACTGATAGGGACACAAATTCCAGCAATTCACCCTTTAGCCCTTCACAGTCAATGGCAACGTTGAGACAGGGCATCCTGAAGTCACCTGTCCAGTTACAGGTCATGGTTTATCCCCTGACCACCTGTCATCCTGAACTTATGGTTTATGCCAATCTTTAATCAACTTAACACAACTTATCTAACATGTCTGTCAGACGCCTCTCCTTCAGCCAGGACAAAATAGGAATATGTCTTTGGGATGTGGGAGGGAACTGGACGAGCTGGGGAACCCATGCATTCACAAGGAGAATATTCACAGTGCAAAGGTAGGGGTGGAATCCGGGTCCTTGGAGCTCTATTCTGTTGCCCACGTGCCACCCTAGGCAGTGGAGAGTAATAGAGAATTACAAATTTAGACAATTATCTTTCATCAGGCAAAGGAAATTCAGCATGCCTCCACTGACTTTTACCAATTTCTGCAGGTGAACTGTGGAAAGCATCCCTTTGGGATACATCGCAGCTTGGTTTGGTGATTGTTCTGCCCAAGGTGGCAACAAAACCACAGAGATTTGTGGATGCAGCCCAGTCAATCACACAGACAACTTTCCTTCCACTGCTTCCTCACCCCGCAAAGTGACAAAGGACCAGGTTTTTGCTGATAGCCACCTCAATTTTTACCTCCAGGTTAGCACCATCAGACGTGGAAATATATTGCAAAACAAAGGTCTAAATCCTGGAATTCTGTGTGTAGCGGCACCAAGGAAGGATCCTCAGCCGGAGGGACAATGGCTCAAGAAGTTGGGTCACCAGCAAAGACAAATTCATGAATTTAAAAAAAAAACTTTGCAAAATGTAATGACCACTAGCATAGTAACATCGTCTTCAATCAGTCTAATCCCACCCTGCTGCTGTTCTGTTCACCCAGTAATATATGAGGGCCCAGGGGAACTGGCAGAGAGGGGGATTGGAGTCGGGGGCATAATATCCAATGGATTCAGGGACCAGGTGGCTCTAATCTTCATGTTCTCACTGTTTAATATTCTATCCAGTTTATTCCCGTCTCCGTGCACACATTAATATCCAGACAAGTCCCACTCCACATTTAACCCTCAATCCTTCTGCTCCCCACATACTAACACCTCGCAGGCACTAGAGATTCATTTAGCTTGCCACAAGGTTGGGGCAGACATGGTGGGCCAGAGGGCCTATTCCTGGGCTGTACTGTTCTATGTTCTAACCCTAACCAGAGTGTCCTGAAACTCCTTGAGGAGAACCTAACATTCCACCTGGCGTGGGAGCTTCAAGGGGAGGTTGGACACATTTTGGATTGTTTTCTCAATATTAGATTGTTGGATTATTGGATTGTTTTATAACACTAGAAGAGGCATAGATAGAATAGATAGAACCTTTTTCTCAGGGTAGAAATATAAAATCATAGCACAAAGGTTCAAGGTTAGAGGGGGAATTATAAAGGAGATGTGTGAGGCATGTTTTTGTACAAAGTGGTGGGTGCCTGCAACAACCTGTTGGGTGTGGTGGTGGAAGTGGCTATGATAGCAATGTTTAAGAGGCATTGAGACACACAAGTAGTGAATGGAGGGATATAGACCATCTGTACATGTGACCAGCTAGGTTGACTGTGGGCTGCAGGGCCTTTTTCTCTGTTGTACTGTTGTAGGTTCTAAGACTCCTGGAATCCCCAGCTCTAAATGGGCAAGTGAGGCCAGAGAATGGTGTTGCAAACTTTGGCTCCATGCCACGGGAGCACGACCCATTGGTGAAATTTGGTGGAAGGAGTGATCCCACACTTCAATCACCGCCAGTTCCACTGGTGGTGGTGTCTGTGAATTCTACAATGGCCTCGGCCCCATCATAACATACAGAACTGGACTGGAAACATCCCCTTCCTCCCTGCACCCTTTGTAACCCCCACCCCCAGTCTAATCACACTCTCTCCTCTCTTCCACACTGTTTAATTCCACTCTCCCTTTATTCACATCTTTAATGTTTCATATAATGGAATCTCACTCACTCCACCCAGTTTAATCTAATTTTCCCATTACTCCGACCGTTAATATCTATTTTTTTCTGCCATGGCAATGTAAATTGGTTTTATTAAGGAAAGGATACCAAAAGCCTGGAAACTATAGACAGGAAGCTTGACACCTGTGGCAGGTAAGTTACTGGAGGGGATTCTGAGAGGTAAGATCTATAAGCATTTGGAAAGATGGGGGTTGATTAGGAATGGTCAACATGGTTTTGTGCATGGGAAATCATTCTCGGGAATTTGATGTAACTTTTGGAAGAAGTAACCAAGAAGGTTGACGAGAGCAGGGCTGTAGAGGCTGTCTACGTGGACTTCGGAAGGACTTTTGATAACGTTCAACATAATAGGTTGGTCTGGCAGATTAGAACGCATGAGATTCAAGAAGAGCGAGTTAACTGGATACAGAATTGGCTTCTTGGTCGGAAGCAGAAGGTGAAGGTGGAGGGTTTTTGGACTGGATGCCTGTGACTAATGATGTGCCACAAATTGCTGCTGGGACCATTGCTGTTTGTCATCTACAATTTGAATGAAAATGTGGCATGATTAGTAAGTTTTTAACTGGCACTAAAATCTATGATATCAAAGACAATGAAACTTGGTGTCAAGAATTGCAGTGGTATCTTGATTGGCTGTGGAAGTGGCAAGTTAAGTTTAATTTGGATTATTGAGAAATTGCACTTTAGGAAGTAAAACCGCAATGGGACGTTCACAGTGGATGGCAGGGACCTGGGGAATGTTGTAGGAATGTGGGACTCGGGAGTACAAGTACTTGAGGTGAGAGGGAAAGATTTAATGGGAACCTGAGGGGCAACTTTTTCCCACAGTGTGGTGGTACAACACAATTTAAAATACATTTGGACAGATACATAGATAGGAAAGGTTTAGAGGGATACTAGACCAAGTGCAGCCCCGTTGAGTCTACTCCCCCAACGCACCCGTTCCCTACCCGTACCCCCACAGGAGGCGTGGTCCTCCAACTCCAGCCGTTCCTGAACGTAAGATTCCAGCACTCCCCTGCCTCCCTCAGCAGTGGGTTTAAAAACATTCCAATTGCACTTGCCCTGTTTGCTGCAATAGCAATTCTCCTTCCCCTCCTGTGAGGTGAAAAGTTCAGAATGTTCCTGTGCCAATAGACAATAGGTGCAGGAGTAGGCCATATGGCCCTTTGAGCCTGCACCGCCATTCAATGTGATCATGGCTGATCATCCCCAATCAGTACCCCGTTCCTGCCTTCTCCCCATATCCCCTGACTCCACTATCTTTAAGAGCCCTATCTAGCTCTCTCTTGAAAGTATCCAGAGAACCGGCCTCCACCGACCTCTGAGGCAGGTAATTCCACGGACTCACAACTCACAGAAAAAGTGTTTCCTCGTCTCCGTTCTAAATGGCTTACCCCTTATTCTTAAACTGTGACCCCTGGTTCTGGTCTCCCCCAACATCGGGAACATGTTTCCTGCCTCTAGCGTGTCCAAACCCTTAACAATCTTATATGTTTCAATAAGAACCCCTCTCATCCTTCTAAACTCCAGAGTGTACAAGCCCAGCCGCTCCATTCTCTCAGCATAGGACAGTCCCGCCATCCCGGGAATTAACCCTGTAAATCTACGCTGCACTCCCTCAAAGCACAATACTCCAGGTGTGGTCTCACTTGGGCCCTGTGCAACTGCAGAAGGACCTCTTTGCTCGTATACTCGACTCCTCTTGTTATAAAGGCCAACATGCCATTCGCTTTCTTCACTGCCTGCTGTAGCTGCATGCTTACTTTCATAGACTGATGAACAAGGACCCCCAGATCCCATTGTACTTCCCCTTTTCCCAACTTGACACCATTTAGATAGTAATCTGCCTTCCTGTTTTTGATACCAAAGTGGATAACCTCACATTTATCCACATTTAACTTCATCTGCCATGCATCTGCCCACTCCCCCAACCTGTCCGAGTCACCTTGCATTCTCATAGCATCCTCCTCATAGTTCACACTGCCACCCAGCTTTGTGTCATCTGCAAATTTGCTAATGTTACTTTGAATCCCTTCATCCAAATCATTGATGTATATTGTAAATAGCTGCGGTCCCAGCACCAAGCCTTGCGGTACCCCACTAGTCACTGCCTGCCATTCTGAAAGGGACCCATTAATCCATGCTCTTTGTTTCCTGTCTGCCAACCAATTTTCTATCCATGTCAGCACTACCCCCAAGACCATGTGCTCTAAATTTTCCCACTAATCTCCTATGTGGGACCTTATCAAATGCTTTCTGAAAGTCCAGGTACACTACATCCACTGACTCTCCCTTGTCCATTTTCCTAGTTACATCCTCAAAACATTCCAGAAGATTAGTCAAGCATGATTTCCCCTTCGAAAATCCATGCTGACTCGAACCGATCCTGTTACTGCTATCCAAATGTGCGGCTATTTTATCTTTTATAATTGACTCCAGCATCTTCCCCACCACCGATGTCAGGCTAACTGGTCTATAATTCCCTGTTTTCTCTCTCCTGCCTTTCTTAAAAAGTGGGATAACATTAGCTACCCTCCAATCCACAGGCTTTATGTTTAAAGCTTTAATCGCTAATAACGTGAAATATAGGATGACATCTTCAGTGAAGCTGATCACTGCTAGCCGTCATTGTGACGTCATCAGTTGAAGCTGGTCGTTTTTAATTCAAAGTCTTTTGATGTTTTTAAACTTTTACTTTTTAATCAGTAATAAGTCGAGAAATAAAGCATAAAATGTTCAGATGTGAACTCGGCCTAGAGGGGAAATATGTGAATCAGAATATGTAAAATTTTATTGTTTCCGCGTAGTGTCTTTGCAAAGATGTAAAGACAACTACATATACACACACATATACACACGTACAAGATCAGACTTTTAATAAGTATATGATGATTTGATGTGATGGGCCAAACATGGGCAGGTGGGACTAGTGTTGTTGGGGCACCTTGGACAGCATGGGCAAGCTGGGTCAAAGGACTGTTTATCGTGCTGTATTACATAGTTCCCTGAAAGTGGCATTGCGAGTAGATAAGGTGGTGAGGAAGGGTTTTGTCATGTTCTGCCTTCATTACTAATGGTATTGAGTATAGGAGTCGGGATGTCATGTTGCAATTCTCGAAAGACATTGGTGAGGCTGCACTTGAAAAGTAATGTTCAGTTTGTAAATATGGATGCTACCAATATTTGAGGGGCTGAGCTATAGGGTTGGGCAGGCTAGTACTTTGAGATCACATCTAGCCTCTTGCTCTTCATAGAATAGGGGTGAATAAAAGCATGCAGGGAATAGATAGGGTGAATGAATAGTCTTTGGCCCAGGGCTGGGGAATCAGAGCAGAGGTGTAAGATGAGAGGGGAATGAATTAATAGGAATCTCAGGGGGACCTTTTTCATAGAAATGGATTGGGTATATGGAATGAACTGCCAGGTAAAGTAGTTGAGGTGGGAAACAATATTTTAAAAACACTTGGATGTTTATGGATAGGAAATACTTGGAGAGATATGGGCCAATGGGTCTAGCATCGATGGGCCATCTTGGCCTGCATGTACATACTGTGCTGAAGGGCAGGTTTCTGTGCTGTATGTCTGTAGTATCAAACTCTGATCATCTCCTCTGTTGCTTCACGTCTATTTTCTTTGCCTTCCAGGCCAGAGACCGAAGGTTTGTCGGTGATCAGAACGGAGCCAAACACTATGGCAACACAGCTAAACACCTCAACATTGCAGCAACTGTTCTCACTGTCCTTGTCTACTTATTATTGATTATTTTAGCATTTTTTGGTGCTCTTAGTGCAGCATATTATGGGTAAAAGCAACTTGTGGGGTGGGGGATGGGACAAATCAATGCTTCCCTGTAGATCCTAGACTCCTTGACCTTCATGACTGCTGTCCAGTATCGTGTGAATGAGAGCTAGTTCAAAATATAGTGATGGGGAAGATTTATTATTGAGCCTTGTAGTGAGCATGCGTCCTGTTTGTATTTGGGCATTGTGGCAAAGTTCATGCCATCTCAACAACTGATCAAGAACAGTTGCCTCTAATATCGGTACTTTATTATTCTGTTTCTCTCCATAACTTGTCAGTCCCTCATCATCCCAGACCCTGTCAAACCCTTTGACGATTATTATGGAACAGCTGCCATGGTCTTTTCAGATCAAGACAAATCTGAGTGAAAAGATGCATCTAACCAGAGTATTGGCTTACAAAATTGGCCTAGTGGAGGGTTGCTGTTCAGATCAGAAACTATGACCAAAGGTGTGCTGCAGGGATTGGTGCCAGATCATGGTCTCATCATTTGATCATCATTTATATTATTGATGTGGATGAGAATCTAGGCAGCATGATTGGTAAGTTTGGAGATGACACCAAAATTGGTGGTGAGGTGGACAGTGAAGAAGGTTGTACAATAATATAGCAGGATCTATTTCAACTTGGAAAGTGGGCCAAGAAATGGCAGATTGAGACAAGTAGATAGTAATGTGGAGCATGCACAGTGATTGGCAGGACCCTCGGGAGTGTTGTGGAGCAGAATGACCTTGTGGAAAGTAGTCTGAAGTAGTAGTGTCTGAAGAAGGGTCTCGACCCAAAACGTCACCTATTCCTTCGCTCCATAGATGCTGCCTCACCTGCTGAGTTTCTCCAGCATTTTTGTCTACCTTCTGGAAAGTAGTGTTTTTAGACACAAAATAAAACAACAAACAAAAACAGATGTAATGCTGAGGCTCTACGGCGCTGGTCAGGCTGCATTTGGAGTATTATGAGCAGGTTTGGGCCCCATATCTGAGGAAGGATGTGCTGGCTCTGGAGAGGGTCCAGAGGAAGTTTACAAGGATGATTCCAGGAATGAGTGGGTTAGCATACAATGAGCACTTGACAGCACTGGGGTTCCACTCGCTGGAGTTTAGAAGGTTGAGGGCAAATCGCATTAAAACTTGCAGAATAATGAAAGGCACAAATAGAGTGAAGGTGGGGATGATGGAGAGTCTAGGACCAGAGATCATAGAATTAAAGGGCGCTCTTTTAGAAAGGAGGCAAGGAGGAACTACTTTAGTCTCTCCAGCATTTGTGTCTATCATAGATAGTTTCTCCAGCATTTGTGTCTACCGTAGATGTCAATGTCACTGTAGGGCAAATTGAATCTACTCACTAAATGGTGTCCCCTCATTAAAGAGGTGGTTCGTTAACCTTTCAGGGACTTGCCTACTAAACACTGACAAAGAGCAGCCATAATCTCAAGATTGCAACGTAAGAAGCTAGGCAGACCTGCGAAGGACTATTCTCCCCTCCACAGATGAGAAAGCCTGCTTTTCAGCAGAATGTCACAGATTTAGCTGTTAATTACATTCTATGTTGGCCATTTCCCCCATCATGCTTCCTCAGTATGTAAACTCTAGGGTTAAACAAATTATAACCTAATCATCTTTCTTATAATTCTCAAAATTCCCGACAACAGGGTTCTTACCTTCATGGGCTTAGGTATTGAATATAGTTGGGATGATGTTGTACAACTTACTGTATTTATTGATATTGGTATTGGTTTATTCTTGTCACATCTACCAACATACAGTAAAAAACGTTGTTTGTGATTAAATCATTTGATACATGAGTACAATAAAGCCATTCACAAGTGCAACAGGTAGTGCAAAGAGAAAAATCTATGTCAATGATTTGGATGAGGATGTACTTGGCAAGATTAGCAAGTTTGCAGATGATACAAAAGTGGGTGGTTTTACAGATAGTGATGATGGTTGTGAAAAATTGCAGCAGGATCTTGATCGATTGGCCAGGTGGGCTGAGGAATGGTTGATGGAATTTAATACAGAGAAATTTGAGATGTTGCTTTTTGGGAAGTCTAACATGGGCAGGACCTACACAGTGAATGGCAGGGCTCTGTGGAGTGCTGTAGATTAGTGGGATCTAGGAGTACAGGTGCACGGTTCCTTGAAGGTGGAACCGCAGGTAGATGGGGTTGTCAAGAGGCGTTTGGCACTTGGCCTTCGTCAGTCAGAGCATTGAGTAGAGAAGTTGGGAGGTCATGTTGCAGTTTTATAAGACATTGGTGAGGCTGTATTTAGAGTATTGTGTTCAGTTCTGGGCACCATGTTACAGGAAACATGTTGTCGAGCTGGAAAGAATAGATAGAAGATTTACAAGGATATTGTCAGGGCTCGAGGGTCTGAGCTATAGGGAGAGGTTGAGCAGGCTGGGACTCTATTCAATGCAGCGCAGGAGGTTGAGGGGAGATCTTATAAAGGTGTATAAAATCATGAGAGGAATAGATCATGTAGAGGCACAGAGTCTCTTGCCCAAAGTAGGTAAATCGAGGACCAGAGGAGATAGGTTCAAGGTGAAGGGGAAAAGTTTTAACAGTTTTAATTCTTCTGCAGTTGTATAGGGCTCTGGTGAGACCACATCTGGAGTATTGTGTACAGTTTTGGTCTCCTAATTTGAGGAAGGACATCCTTGTGATTGAGGCAGTGCAGCGTAGGTTCACGAGATTGATCCCTGGGATGGCGGGACTGTCATATGATTAAGATTGAAAAGACTAGGCTTGTTTTCACTGGAGTTTAGAAGGATGAGGGGGAATCTTATAGAAACATATAAAATTATAAAAGGACTGGATAAGCTAGATGCAGGAGAAATGTTCCCAATGTTGGGCGAGTCCAGAACCAGGGGCCACAGTCTTAGAATAAAGGGGAGGCCATTTAAGACTGAGGTGAGAAAAAACTTTTTCACCCAGAGAGTTGTGAATTTGTGGAATTCCCTGCAACAGAGGGCAGTGGAGGCCAAATACACAATAGGTGCAGGAGTAGACCATTCGGCCCTTCAAGCCAGCACCGCCATTCAATGTGATCATGGCTGATCATCCCTAATCAGTACCCCGTTCCTGCCTTCTCCCCATATCCCCTGACTCCGCTGTTTTTAAAAGCCCTATCTAGCTCTCTCTTGAAAGCATCCAGAGAACCTGCCTCCACCGCCCTCTGAGGCAGAGAATTCCACAGACTCACCACTCTCTGTGAGAAAAAGTGTTTCCTCGTCTCCGTTCTAAATGGCTTACTCCTTATTCTTAAACTGTGGCCCCTGGTTCTGGACTCACCCACATCGGGAACATGTTTCCTGCCTCTAGCGTGTCCAAACACTTAACAATCTTATATGTTTCAATGAGATCCCCTCTCATCCAGAGTGTACAAGCCCAGCCGCTCCATTCTCTCAGCATTTGACAGTCCTGCCATCCCGGGAATTAACCTTGTAAACCTACACTGCCACTCCCTCAATAGCAAGAATGTCCTTCCTCAAATTAGGGGACCAAAACTGCACACAATACTCCAGGTGTGGTCTCACTAGGGGTTACAACTGCAGAAGGACCTCTTTGCTCCTATATTCGATTCCTCTTGTTATAAAGGCCAACATGCCATTCGCTTTCTTCACTGCTTGCTGTACCTGCATGGTGGGCACAAATCACTGGATGGATTTAAGTGAGAGTTAGATAGAGTTCTAGGGGTTAGTGGAATCAAGGGATTTGGGGAGAAGGCAGGCACGGGTTATTGATTGGGCACGATCAGCCATAATCACAATGAATGGCGGTGCTGGCTCGAAGGGCCAAATGGCCTCTTCCTGCACCTATTTTCTGTGTTTCTAGGAATCTGAGGGGTACTTTTTTCACACAAAGGACGTTGGGTGTATGGAACAGTCTGCCAGAGGAGGTAGTTGAGGCAGGGGCTATCCCAACATTTAAGAAGCAGTTAGACAGGACAGGATGGGTTTTGGACAGGATGGGTTTTGAGGGATAGGGCCCAAATGCAGGCAGCTGGGACCAGTGTAGCTGGGGCATGTTGGCCAGTGTGGGCAAGTTGGGCCGATGGGCCTGTTTCCACATTGTATCACACTGACTCTTGACTCTAACAACACTGTCTCATTTTATGATCTTTTTAAAATACCATCCCTGATCAGCAATGTAATTGGTAAATGAAACGATGGCAAGATTGGTGGGTACAAAATTAATACAAGTATGAGGTGATGTATTTGAGGGACAAAATGAAGGAACAGATGATAAGTAGAGCCTTAGAAACACAAAGTCACACAGGTGTCAGAACAAAGAGATGTATTTGGAACAGAGAAACAAAACAACTTTCTTTCATTGCTGAGACACAGAATATAAGAGCAAAGCTCTCAGACAGAAGGCCTAAAACTGGAGCCTTGACCACAGTTCTGGCCATCACACTGGAGGAACAACACACAGGGATATAGATGACTTTTAAGATGATATTATCAAGGCCACAGAATTATAGCCATGAGATGAAACAGGCGAGGCTCCTGTTGGAACAGAAAGTGAGGGAGAGGATTAATGATCATTTGGAAAGGCAAGGACTGATCAGATATATCCTGTGTGGCTTTGTCAAGGGCAGATCATGACTGAATATTTGGAAGTAACCAGATGTATCAATGTAGTTGTGTATTTTGACAAGGCCCCACACAGGAACTTGATCCAGAAGAATAAGGCCCAATGGGCCCAGGCCCAGTTGGTAAATTGGACCCAAAATTGGCTTAAGACGGAGGGTTGTTTTTGTGAATGGAATCCTGTGACTAATTCTGCTCTACAGGGATCAGTACTGGGACCATTGTGCTTTGTAGTACATGTGAATGATTTGGAGATGGTTGTCGCAGATATCGGGGAATTTGGTGGAGTTACTGACTACGGAGGGTGGTTTTAAGACTAGGTAATATCAATGTGTTTGTGAAAGGAGCTGAGACATGGGAAATTGAGTTTAATCCAGATCAAGACTCTTAACAGCATTGCAGAGAGATTGTGTAGTCCAAGTTCAGAGCTCACTGAGGGGGGAAACAGGTACAGAGGGTGGTAAAGAAGGCTTATGGTATGGTTGCCCTCATTGCTGTAGACAATGAATATAAGAGTCAGGAAGTTATGATGCAGCTCAATAACTATTTGGTTAGGCCACATTTGAATTATTGCATACAATTCTGATCGCCTAGAAAAACATGGAGGCTTTAGAAAGGATGCAGAGGATGTTTACATGAATTCTGCCTGGATTAGAGGGTTTCAGGCAGCTACAAGTAAAGGATGGATAGACTTGGATTGTTTTCTCTGGAACATCGGAGATTGAGGGAAGAAGCGATGAGAGAATTGTGAGAGACATCGATCAGATCCTTTTTACCAGGGTGGAAATTTCCAACATTAAGGGTCATATCTGTCAGGTAAGAGGCAGAACGTTCAATAGGGGTGTGATGGGCAAGTTTCTTTTTACAGAGTGTGATAGTGGCATGGAACACACTGCCAGGGGTGGTGGTGGTGGTGTTTAAGAGGCTTTTGGATAGGCTCATGGAAGTGCAGGGAATAGAAGGATATGGTTCATGTGCAGGCAGATGGGATCAGTTTAAATTGGCATCATGTTTGGCATAAACATTGTGGGTCAAGGGACCGTTCCTGTGCTGTTCAATGTTCTATGTAAATGTGAGGTGATGGTTATTGGGAGCGCTAATGAGTTTAGGACAGACACAACAAATTATAGAGTCCTAGCGAGTATTAAAGAACAGTGCAGCAGGTGCTTGACAGAGCCCGGAATGAAGGTGAGCAGCCAGGCAAATTCTGTCGAGGCTTTAATGAGCACAGCACACTACTCTCTGCTTCAGTGAGAGACTGAAGACTGGTCTCGAGCCAAAAATCCCTGCTCTTATCTTCGTAGCTGGGAGCCTCCCCCAGACCAGTCCATCAGGTACCGAGGGGGATGAACCAGGGAGTGGCCTACTCCACAGGAACTGCCACAACAGTGTGATTTGGGTGCACAAGACAAAGTGCAGGCAATTAAGACACATTGTTGGAGTAAGTCAGCGGGTCAGGCAGCATCTCTGGAGAACATGGATAGGTGACATTCCGGGTTGAAAACCTTCTTCCGACTGGTATTGGGAGCGGGGGTGGAGGCAGAAAGGTGGGCCTGGCAAGCCTGGTGAGTGATAGGTGGATATAGGTGAGGTGAGGGGGAGATTTGATAGCTGGATAATTGGACAAAGGCGAGAGATGAAAAGACAAAAGATGGTGAACATTCTGAAGCCAGGGGTAGCTGGAAGGAGACTGGGGAGAATTGGATGCATATACACAGTAGGTGGGGCACAGGGAGGTGGGGGTGGTGTGTGTGTGTGCGTGCGTGTGTGCGTGCGTGCGTGTGAATTATCTGAAATTGGAGAATTCAGTGTTCATACGAGATATGAGATGCTGTTCTTCTTATTTGTGCTGGGCCTCACTCTGACAATGAAGAATGCCCAGGACAAAGGTCAGCATGGGAAGGGGAAATAAAATAGATAGCAACCGAGAGACCCAAAAGTCTTGGTGGGCTGAGCGCAAGTGTTCAGTGAAACAGTCACCACGTAATTGTGTGATTTGTTTGCTTTTTATTGTTATGACTGTATGGTAACGACATTTTGTTCACAATTTTTTTGAATGACAAATCAAATCAATTCAATTCAAGTCCACTTTTGGTCTTGCCAAAGAAAGGAGACCACATTGAGAACACCAAATGCAGTAGAAGAGGTGAACATACAGTATACCCCTCTCACCTGGGAGGACTGCTGAGATCCCAGGGTGGATGTGAGGGACAAGAATAAGAATCTCTTGCTATTGTACCTGGGGAGGGATGTGTCAAACAAGGAGTTGTAGAGCGACTGCGAGGTAGAGATGGGAAGATGTGACTAGTGGTGGGACCACGTTGAAAGGTCGGAAGATGATATGTTGGATGTGGATGCTGGTGGGGTGAAAGGTGAGGACCAGGTACTCTCTATCCTGTCTGGGGAAGAGGGGGCAAGTGCATAACTACAGGACACAGAGGCAACATGGGTGAGGGATCCATCTATGACAGCAGGGGCAAACCACATTTACTAAAGAGGATACCTTGGGATATTGAATACAAAAGCAGGGATGTATGTTCCAACTTTATAAAACTGGTTAGACCTCAGCTGTGTGCAGCTCTGGTCACCACATTATAGGATGGCTGTGAGCATGCAAGAGAGGGTGCATGGGAGATCCATGAGGATGTTGAGGGGACAGAGAGGTTCTGCTATGAGGAAGGATTCATCTGTTCTCCCAGGAAAGGAGGAAGTTAAGCGGGGACGTGTTTGAAGTGTATAAAACTGAGGGGTAGTGGGAGGGCAGACTGCAGGAAACTATTCCCCATATCGGAGATGGAAAAAAGTTAGCAGACTAAAGAGTAATGGGTAAATGCTTTAGAGGAATGTGAGGGGATGTTTTTCACCCAGAGAGCGGTACCAGAAATGCACTGCAGGCTGAGAGGCAGAAGCAAAGTTGATAACAGCTTTTAATAAATTGAGACAAACGCATGAATTGTCTCAGCATAAGTTATGGTCCAGGGGCTGGAAGATGGGGTTGGTATAATTGGGTGCTTACTGGTCAATATGAAGTGATGGGTTGAATGGCCTGTGTTCTGTGCCCTATGTGGTTATGAGACAGATGATTCTATTCCAGTGGCCTACGTAGTGTAAACAGGACCAATTAGAATGGAGTTTGATGAGCGAGGTCTGGTGCATACTATGTTAAACATGAGGAAGTGAGTCATAATCTGCAGAGACCAAGGATCAAGGCATGCTCAAGGGGACTGGCTTTCTTTGGCCGGTAGAAGCACCAGGGCTGAAGTAGAGTAGTCAATGTCTGTGATTGTATGAGATATTGTAACCCCAGTCACAACTTGTGCGTGAATGAAAGCAACTTGAAGGGCCAAATGGCCTAATTCTACTCCTATTCCTATGTCCAGTGAGACAATGCAGGGAATTCCTCGGCTGTTGTTGGGCTCAAACGTGTCTCGTTCTACTCTATATCTCTGTCTAGTTTATAAACTGAGCAGACTCAATGATTTATTATTGTCGTGTGTACCGAGCTACAGTGAAAAGCTTCTGTCCGCCACGTTAGCAGAAGCCTGGAATCTCATTAGAACACTATACTTGATACGTTAACAATCTCACCAAGGAGCATGGCAACAGGGTGGCAGCAATTCACCAGAACTCATTCGACACAGGAACCTAACTTTTTATACCATATAACCATATAACAATTACCGCACGAAAACAGGCCATCTCGGCCCTTCAAGTCCACGCCGAACACTTTTTACTCCCCTAGTCCCATCTACCTGCACTCAGACCATAACCCTCCATTCCTTTCTCATCCATATACCCATCCAATCTATTTTTAAATGATAAAATCGAACCTGCCTCCACCACTTCCACTGGAAGCTCATTCCACACAGCTACCACTCTCTGAGTAAAGAAGTTCCCCCTAATGTTACCCCTAAACTTCTGTCCCTTAATTCTCAAGTCATGACCTCTTGTTTGAATCTTCCCTACTCTCAATGGGAAAAGCTTATCCACGTCCACTCTGGCAAACCCGCTCATCATTTTAACGACTTCTATCAAGTCCCCCCTTAACCTTCTGCGCTCCAAAGAATAAAGACCTAACTTGTTCAGCCTTTCTCTGTAATTTAGTTGCTGAAACCCAGCCAACATTCTCGTAAATCTCCTCTGTACTCTCTCTATTTTGTTGACATCCTTCCTATAATTAGGCGACCAAAATTGTACTCCATACTCCAGAATTGGCCTCACCAATGCCTTGTACAATTTTAACATTACATCCCAACTTCTATACTCAATGCTCTGATTTATAAAGGCCAGCACACCAAAAGCTTTCTTTACCACCCTATCTACATGAGATTCCACCTTCAGGGAACTATGCACAGTTATTCCTAGATCCCTCTGTTCAACTGCATTCCTCAATTCGCTACCATTTACCATGTACGTCCTATTTTGATTTGTCCTGCCAAGATGTAGCACCTCACATTTATCAGCATTAAACTCCATCTGCCATCTTTCAGCCCACGCTTCAAAATGGCCTAAATCTCTCTGTAGACTTTGAAAATCTACTTCATTATCCACACCACCTATCTTAGTATCATCTGCATACTTACTAATCCAATTTTCCACACCATCATCCAGATCATTGATGTACATGACAAACATGGACCCAACACAGACCCCTGAGGCACCCCACTAGTCACCGGCCTCCAACCTGACAAACAGCCATCCACCATTACTCTCTGGCATCTCTCATTCAGCCACTGTTGAATCCATCTTGCTACTCCACCATTAATACCCAACAATTGAATCTTCTTAAACAACCTTCCATGAGGAACCTTGTGAAAGGCCTTACTGAAGTCCATATAGACAACATCCACTGCTTTACCCTCATCAATTTCCCTAGTAACCTCTTCGAAAAATTCAAGAAGATTAGTCAAACATGATCTTCCAGGCACAAATCCATGTTGACTATTGTTAATCAGACCCTGTTTATCCAGATGCTTATATATATTATCCCTAAGTATCCTTTCCATTAATTTGCCCACCACTGACGTCAAACTAACAGGTCTATAATTGCTAGGTTTACTCTTAGAACCCTTTTTAAATAATGGAACAACATGCGCAGTACGCCAATCCTCCGGCACTATTCCCGTTTCTAATGACATTTGAAATATTTCTGTCATAGCCCCTGCTATTTCTACATTAACTTCCCTCAATGTCCTAGGGAATACCCTGTCCGGACCTGGAGACTTATCCGTTTTCATATTTTTCAAAAGTGTCCACACCTCCTCTTCTTTGAATCTCATAGTTTCCATTGCTACTCTGCTCGTTTCCCTTACCTCACATAATTCAATATCCTTCTCCTTGGTGAATACCGAAGAAAATAAATTGTTCAATATCTCCCCCATCTCTTTTGGCTCAGCAGATAGCTGTAAAGTAAAAAGTATTTTTATTAGTCACATTCACATACACCCAGGTGTAGTGAAGTGAAATGCTTCTTGCCATTATGCAGCACACAAAAGAAGAGAATACAGACATAACACCAAGATAGTCTTAACACAAAGAACATCCCCCCACAATGGCTCCCACCATGAGTGAAGCACAAAGTCCAGTCCCCAACTCCAGTTCACCCATAGTCGGGCCCATTGAGGCCTCCACAGTTGCCTCTACGGAGGCCCGATGTTCCAGGCCGTTCTTGCCGGGTGATATTACTCCGGCGTCGGGAGAGTCCTCCCAGCGGCCAGGGAACCCTGGAATGGCCGCTTCCGCACTGGGGGCCGCGGCTTCCGAAGCCAACAAGGCCGCGCCGGTTGGAGCTCCACAACTGGCGATCTCATCTAGAGATCCCAGGCTCCCGGTGTAAAGTTCAGCGCTGCTGCCCGCAGCTGGTCGCTCCACAGTCCCGCAGCTCCGCGATGTTTTCCCCAGCGATCCTCAGCTCACCGGAGCTCCAGCGCGGCAACCCGGGCAAGGCATCGCCCGCTCCGCGATAGCGCTCCAGCGCTGTGCCGCCGCCGAAGCCGAGGTTCTGGGCCGCTCCAGGCCCGCTGGTAGGCCGCGAGGACGGGTCGAAGCTGCAGCCCGGAGAAAAGCTGCCTCTCCGGCCAGGTAGGGATCCTGAAAGGTAGTTTTCCCCTTCCCCCCCCCCCCCACCCCCCACACAAAAAAGTCTAGAACTCCAAACAAAACACTTAACTAACTAAAATAAAAAATAAAGATGAAAGGACAGACAGCTGCTGGCTGGGCAGCCGCACACAGGACAGCGCTGTCCACCCTGACTCTCTAATGGACCAATTATATTCCTTGTTATCCTTTTGCTATTAATATAGCTGTAGAAACCCTTTGGGTTTACTTTCACCTTACTTGCCAAAGCAACCTCATATCTTCTTTTAGCTTTTCTAATTTCTTTCTTAAGATTCTTTTTACATTCTTTATACTCCTGCAGCACCTCATTTACTCCATGCTGCCTATAAATATTGTAGATCTCTCTCTTTTTCCGAACCAAGTGTCCAATTTCACTTGAAAACCATGGCTCTTTCCAATTTTTACTATTTCCTTTCAACCGAACAGGGACATAAAGATTCTGTACTCTTAAAATTTCACCTTTAAATGTCCTCCATTTCTCTTCTACATCCTTCCCATAAAACAACATGTCCCAATTCACTCCTTTTAAATCCTTTCGCATCTCCTCAAAGTTAGCCTTTCTCCAATCAAAAATCTCAACCTTAGGTCCTGTTCTGACCCTCTCCATAATTATATTGAAACTAATGGTATTGTGATCACTGGGCCCAAAGTGCCCCCCAATGCATACCTCCGCCACCTGCCCTGTCTCATTTCCTAACAGGAGGTCCAGCACTGCCCCATCTCTTGTAGGTACCTCTATGTATTGCTGCAAAAACTATCCTGCACACATTTTACAAACTCCAAACCATCCAGCCCTTTTACAGAATGTATTTCCCAGTCTATGTGTGGAAAATTGAAATCTCCCACAATCACTACCTTGTGCTTACTACTAATATCTGCTATCTCCTTACATATTTGCTCTTCCAATTCTCGCTCTCCATTAGGCGGTCTATAATACACCCCTATAAGTGTTGCTACCCCTTTCCCATTTCTCAGTTCCACCCAAATACCCTCCCTAGACGAGCCCTCTAATCTATCCTGCCAAAGCACTGCTGTAATATCTTCCTTGAGAAGCAATGCAACACCCCCACCTCTTGCCCCTCCAACTCTATCACACCTAAAGCAACGAAATCCTGGAATATTTAGTTTCCACTCACAGCCCTCCTGCAACCATGTTTCACTGATCACCACAACATCATACTTCCAGGTGTCAATCCAGGCTTTAAGCTCATCCACCTTTCTTACAATGCTCCTAACATTTAAATATACACATTTAAGAAACCCACCACCACTTATTCTCTGTTTATTATCTTTTTCTTCTTTCTCCCCTACATTTTGGGTCCGAGTGCTTCCCTTCTCTGCCTCCTGCCTCACACCCTGACTACTAGCTTTCCCTATTCGAGTCCCTCCCCCCAACCGTTCTAGTTTAAAGTCTCCCCAGTTGCCTTTGCAAATCTCCCCGCCAGGAGATTGGTCCCCCTCGGGTTCAAGTGCAACCCGTCCTTTTTGTACAGGTCGCACCTTCCCCAAAAGAGGTCCCAATGATCCAGAAACTTGAATCCCTGCCCACTGCACCAGTCCCTCAGCCACGCATTTATCCTCCACCTCATTCCATTCCTACTCTCACTGTCTCGTGGCACAGGCAGTAATCCTGAGATTGTTATTTTTTTGGTCCTTCTCCTTAACTCTCCTCCCATCTCCCTAAATTCTCCTTTCAGGACCTCTTCTCTCTTTCTACCTATACAATTGAATACAGAATTAATATTCTACAAACTTGTTATTAATGGCTCAATGTCTGCATTTTATTGAATAACTGCCTCTCAGCAACACCAATGTCTAAACATCAAGATTTCACACAGAAGGAAGTGGGGGACACAGCCCCTCCACATCATACACATATCCACCACATGGGCAATGTGACTATCTCTTCACTCCACAAGTTATTGTGAAGCTCCTGCTGCTGTTCTTGGACGATCACAGATGAAATGCTCCAACAAATGCTAACACGATTATCATTGTGAAGACTAGAATGCTCAGCGTTGTGGCTGCAATGTTGAATGATCGTGCTGTCGACCCATAATGGAGACCTCCTTCTACATCACCCAGGAATTTCCGATCTCTAGACTAAAGGAAAACAATTGTAAATAGTCACGGCAAGATTTGGAAATGTAGGCATAGGTGGTTAATATCTCAATGTTCTTGAATTATCGGAAAGATAGTCACAACTGATATTTATGTTCCAATTGACATCACGTTCATTTTTTGTTGCTCATCAAATGCCTACTCTCTGCAGTAATTTTCACTACAGTACGTTACAGCTAAATTTTGGTCACACCATCAAAAATTGAAGCAACAGTTGTCTGTGATACAAAACCAAAGACAAAATTATCCAAATTAACTGGGATCATTTGAAATAATATAATGACTTTCATTGTCTTCTGCACATTCACAATTCAACATAAGAATGCTCTTAAATAGGAGGAAACCCACTATTCAATATGGACTGGATGAATACTGAGAGATTCTTTGCTGTCACCACTCCCTCAGGTATTATGTTCAAGATTCCAACCACAAAATGGATGAAAGCATTTTACAAAGTCACGGTCATGGAAACAGGGGCTTCAGCGCAATCTGTCCATGGTACCTAGTTTGCTCCATCTACGCTAGTCCCATTGGCCAGGATTTGGACCATATCTCTAAACATTTCCTATCCATGTACCAAACCAAATTAAATGTCATTTAAATGTTCTTATTGCAACTACCTCAACTACTTTCTTTGGCAACATGTTCCATGTTTCTACTACCATCTGTATTGCAAAAGTTACCCCTCTTGTTCCTATGCATCCAGGTTAGAGTTTCCCCTTCTTGCTTTAAACCATGCCCTCCAGTTTTTGATTCTCCTAAACTGCAAAAAAAATGGAATTATTTGCCCTACCTACTCCTCTCATCATTTTATACACCACTATAAGATCTGCCCAAGACTCTACAAACACAGGACCCTTAGTCCCGGCTATGTTCTTGTAAATCCTCTCTGCACTTTTTCCAGATTTGTCATTTTTCCTACTACAGGGTGACCAGAATTTAACACATTTAAAAATGCAATAATAAGTTCTATTCAGAATAAAAAATATATACAAAACAAAAACTCTTCAGACACTCAGCTTCTACACATTCAATATGGTCATACTCAGTATTGTTCGCACTTATCTTTAAGCAAAACATCCTTGCCACCATGTGCCCCCCTGAGGTGATGGATTGAACACAATACTCCAAGTGCGACTTGCCAATGTCTTGCACAAGTGCAAGTCCTACACAGTAGGCGTCCAGAAGATTGTTCCATGGCATCCATGGTGTTGACAAATTGTATCTAAAATTGGCTTGGTCATAGAAAGCAGATACATAGATACATAGAAAATAGGTGCAGGAGTAGGCCATTCAGCCCTTCGAGCCTGCACCGCCATTCAGTATGATCATGGCTGATCATCCAACTCAGTATCCCGTACCTGCCTTCCCTTCGAGCCAGCACCACCATTCAATATGATCATGGCTGATCATCTAATATCAGTACCCCATTCCTGCTTTCTCCCCATATCCCTTGATTCCTTTAGCACAACGAGCTAAATCTAACTCTCTCTTGAAAACATCCAGTGAATTGACCTCCACTGCCTTCTGTGGCAGAATTCCATAAATTCACAACTCTCTGGGTGAAAAGGTTTTTCCTCATCTCAGTCCTAAATGGCCAACCCCTTATTCTTAAACTGTGACCCCTGGTTCTGGACTCCCCAACATCGGGAACATTTTTCCTGCATCTAGCCTGTCCAAACCCTTAAGAATTTTATGTTTGTATAAGATACCCACTCATCCTGCTGAATTCCAGTGAATATAAACCCAGTCGACCCAAAGGTGATGCTTCGGATGGAGACCCTTCTTCGGTTGTATATCGCGATAAACTCTCCATGTTATACATAATCGGCATTGTTTCCTGCATATCTCTAAAACACATAGATACATAGATACATAGAAAATAGGTGCAGGAGTAGGCCATTCGGCCCTTCGAGCCTGCACCTCCATTCAATATGATCATGGCTGATCATCCAACTCAGTATCCCGTACCTGCCTTCTCTCCATACCCCCTGATCCCTTTAGCCACAAGGGCCACATCTAACTCCCTCTTAAATATAGCCAATGAACTGGCCTCAACTACCCTCTGTGGCAGAGAGTTCCAGAGATTCACCACTCTCTGTGTGAAAAAGTTTTTCTCATCTCGGTCTTAAAGGATTTCCCCCTTATCCTTAAGCTGTGACCCCTTGTCCTGGACTTCCCCAACATCGGGAACAATCTTCCTGCATCTAGCCTGTCCAACCCCATAAGAATTTTGTACGTTTCTATAAGATCCCCTCTCAATCTCCTAAATTCTAGCGAGTATAAGCCAAGTCTATCCAGTCTTTCTTCATATGAAAGTCCTGACATCCCAGGAATAAGTCTGGTGAACCTTCTCTGCACTCCCTCTATGGCTATAATGTCCTTCCTCAGATTTGGAGACCAAAACTGTACGCAATACTCCAGGTGTGGTCTCACCAAGACCCTGTACAACTGCAGTAGAACCTCCCTGCTCCTATACTCCAATTCAATTCCAATTCCAATTCAATTTATTTGTCTTTTGAGGGACAAATTTGTCATTTGGACCCCTTGAGGTCCAAACGAAATGTCGTTTCTGCAGCCATACAATACAAAACAAAGAAGACCCGAGACACAACACAATTTACACATACATCCATCACAACGCTGTGATGGAAGGCAAAAATAACGTATCTCTCCACTGCACTCCCCCCCCCCCGATGTCAGAGTCAAAGTCAAAGCCCCGGCGGGCGATGGTGATTGTCCCGCGGCCATTAAAGCCACGCCGGGTGATGCAAGGTCGCGCACCGGGTCTTGGTGTTAGAGCCCCGGCGCGCGCCCGCAAAGTCCGGTGGCCATTCCAAGCCGCGCGGGGGTATAAAGCCCCGCTCCAGGTGCTCCTCAACCCCGCAACTCGGGCGGGAGAAGTCGCCGCTGCGGAAGCCCCGAAAAGCAGTCTCCCACCAGGGGACCCGCGGGCTTCCAGTGTTGCCGTCCGCCAGACCCGCGGTTGTAGCCTCCGAATCTCCGGCGGTCGGGTCGCAGCAGCGATTGTCTCCACCACAGCTCCACCCGCTCCGGACTCGGCCAGCCCCGTGACGATGAGTAGTCCGCAGCTCCACGGGAGCCCCAGGTCGTTCCTGCTGGAGGCCGCTCCACGTTGCCCAGCCCCAACGACAACGGAGACCCGACAAAGAAAAAGGTCGGGTCTCCCGTTGCAGCGGAAAGATTTAAAGTTTCCCCCCCCCACCCCCACCCCCACCCCCCCACACACATACCCCGACAAAAAAAATAATAAAAACTACATAAAAACGAGACAAAAATAATAAAAAGACAGACGGACTGCAGAGGCCGCTGCAACGAAAAGTCGCGCCGCCCACCAAAAAAAAATCCTTTTAGCTATGAAAGCTAACATACCATTCGCTTTCTTCACTGCCTGCTGCACCTGCATGCTACTTTCAATGACTGGTGTACCATGACACCCAGGTCTCGCTGCATCTCCCTTTTTCCTAATCGGCCACCATTTAGATAATAGTCTGCTTTCCTGTTTTTGCCACCAAAGTGGATAACCTCACATTTATCCACATTATACTGCATCTGCCAAACATTTGCCCACTCACCCAGCCTATCCAAGTCACCTTGCAGTCTCCTAGCATCCTCCTCACAGCTAACACTGCCCCCCAGCTTAGTGTCATCCGCAAACTTGGAGATGTTGCCTTCAATTCCCTCATGCAGGTCATTAATATAAATTGTAAATAGCTGGGGTCCCAGCACTGAGCCTTGCGGTACCCCACTAGTCACTGCCTGCCATTGTGAAAAGGACCCGTTTACTCCTACTCTTTGCTTCCTGTTTGCCAGCCAGTTCTCTATCCGCATCAATACTGAACCCCCAATACCGTGTGCTTTAAGTTTGTATACTAATCTCTTATGTGGGACCTTGTCGAAAGCCTTCTGAAAGTCCAGATACAACACATCCACTGGTTCTCCCCTATCCACTCTACTAGTTACATCCTCGAAAAATTCTATAAGATTCGTCAGACATGATTTACCTTTCGTAAATCCATGCTGACTTTGTCCAATGATTGCACCACTTTCCAAATGTGCTGCTATCCCATCTTTAATAACTGACTCTAGCAGTTTCCCCACTACAGATGTTAGACTAACTGGTCTGTAATTCCCCGTTTTCTCTCTCCCTCCCTTCTTAAAAAGTGGGGTTACGTTTGCTACCCTCCAATCCTCAGGAACTACTCCAGAATCTAAAGAGTTTTGAAAAATTATCACCAATGCATCCACTATTTCTGGAGCTACTTCCTTAAGTACTCTGGGATGCAGCCTATCTGGCCCTGGTGATTTATCGGCCTTTAATCCATTCAATTTACCCAACACCACTTCCCGACTAACCTGGATTTCACTCAGTTCCTCCATCTCCTTTGCCCGCGGTCCCCTGCTATTTCCGGCAGGTTATTTATGTCTTCCTTAGTGAAGACGGAACCAAAGTAGTTATTCAATTGGTCCGCCATATCCTTGTTCCCCATGATCAATTCACCTGTTTCTGACTGCAAGGGACCTACATTTGTTTTAACTAATCTCTTTCTCTTCACATATCTATAAAAACTTTTGCAGTCAGTTTTTATGTTCCCTGCCAGTTTTCTTTCATAATCTATTTTCCCTTTCCTAATTAAGCCCTTTGTCCTCCTCGGCTGGTCTCTGAATTTCTCCCAGTCCTCTGGTATGCTGCTTTTTCTGGCTAATTTGTACGCATCATCTTTTGCTTTGATACTATCCCTGATTTCCCTTGTTATCCACGGATGCACTACCTTCCCTGATTTATTCTTTTGCCAAACTGGGATGAACAATTTTTGTAGTTCATCCATGCAGTCTTTAAATGCCTTCCATTGCATATCCACCGTCAACCCTTTTAGAACTAATTGCCAGTCAATCTTGGCCAATTCACGTCTCATGCCCTCAAAGTTACCTTTCTTTAAGTTCAGAACCATTGTTTCTGAATTAACAATGTCACTCTCCATCC